>JANHGB010041945.1:4934-62588 GCA_026283785.1 Coracopsis vasa
CATGTTAAGGTGATTAATCAATTGGAACTCTGTTAATAGGTTGCAACAGTACTAACTCAATGTGGTAATCACATGGCAGTTTGATATTTTTTACTGCAGCAAGGTCTTTTGTAGTGTAAATTCCAATGTACATAATCATCTCCTGTTTTCCAGGGGAGGTGCCTAACCTGGGTTTTAGGAAAAAGTGAAGTAATATTTGTATTATTTAATCGTATATAGATTGGTGGCATTTAAGAAAATAAAGTCTGTGTTTCTGAAGCGGTACAAAACAGCAATATTTTGTGCTATGTGTCTAGTGTTGCTCAGACGATACAAAGTGGTATCCCACATTAAACAGTAGCATAAGAATTCTAAAGATATATGTGGTAACTCCACAAAATACTATAATAAACCCCCTAAAAGGGTTTTAAGTGTTTTAACACCTGGGCAAGTTTGATAAAAACATTTTGTAATATACAAAGCATTTAATCTAATCCCCACGGAAGTCTTGGGGGAAATGTCTGGAACTATATTCCTGTACACACACACACAGTGTCAAAGTCCTTTACTTAACTGAATAGTACCTTATTTCTAGAGGGTCAGTCTGATCTTAGTTGATTTCTTCGTGAAGTTAAAAGTAGTAGCTGAAAGTGAACATTTGACCATCCTTTTTTGTCTTCCTTGAGTACGCCAGTTACAGGCTAAACAAGAGAAATATGACATTTTGGTACTGTCTGTGAAAGATAAATGTATATCTGCAAACAGCCCTTGTTATGGTAGGTAATTAAGAATAAAGGTCTGTTCCAAGTGAAATCTATAGCAGTCATTAAAGTATTTCCGTGGGAAAGGGAATAGAGCATAAGTGTAAAAGACACTGTTTTCATAGCAGTCTAGACTTCTGTAATCGTCAGCAACAGTGGCTCACACATCCCTGCAGTCCCATTCCTTGCCTTGTGCTAGCTCCAGTGCTTGTCAGACCTTCCCTTAGTCATTTCGGCATGTTGAGTCTGCAGAAAACTAGCCTGACAAAAGAGCAAATGATTTTCTGCTGACTTGCTCTGCTGAGTCCCCTGAGTACAGGAGCTGCTGCAAGAGAGACAGAGGCAGGCAGGAGCTGGATAGCTTTATGTTGCCAGAGTCGTTTCAGACCACTCAGGATCTGAATTCCCACTTAGTGCTGCTTGAAGTTCAGCTTACAAGCCACTCTGTTACTGAAAGAATTGATAGTATCTCAACCAGTAACTATCTTAGTTGCTAATGATGCTTAAAATATTCATGCATATAGCCTCCAGCCAATCTAATGTGATTTTCAAAATGCTGTCTTTAAATTCCTGCAGCTTTCTGAAGTCGCAAAAAAAGCCATGGACATAAATTATGAATATGGCTTTCAGTGCTCTTTTCCACACCTACAACTCCAGTTACTCTGTGAGAAATATATGAATTTGCTAGCAGCTTGTTCTTTCAATCCCATCATCCATCACAAATATGAAAAGACTTAAAGGAAAGCAACACAATATATAGTGTTTCTGATAACTTTTTAATGTTGGTTCATATTTTGTTTGAGAAGGAGGTTTGCCATGTTTGAATTCTTCCTTACATCATCATCCTGCTGTTAAAATAATGCCTAGTGCAAAATATTCCTATTATTCCTACTGGATAATATTTGACATTGAGGGAGTTAATTTAAAATTAAATGAACATGAACTGGTAATAGAGTAAATAAACCTAAGCAGAAAGGAGCACTAATCATGTAACAAGAGTTACTATCCAGAGCTTATGTGTACACACTACTGTTCTTTACAGTTTATGGAATGTTACATTTGGTTGTAAGTTCAGTTTTACTCCTACTCATCAAATTCCGAATATTAATGTTGATGCTAAAGCAGTCAGGGAGTGTACCATACATAAATGCACAGGTGATTAGTTTCAGTTAGGAAGTATTTTGATCTTTACTACAGCACAAAGGTTGGAAACAACAGCACAGTATCTGATAGTGCAGTGAAAACTGTGACAGCTCATTGTACCTACAGAATGAGGAGATATAGTTGTGCAAAGTAAATCCTTTATAGTGCTGTGATTAGAACCCTGAAAGCTTTAATATTAATGAAATGGATAATCAGAGCATTTGTCTAGCCCAATTTGACTGCCATTTTTGCCTTTGTATCTATATGTTGTGACTTACAACGACCACCAGATGACAGTGTTCCAGAAGATTATAACTACGCCTCTACAGAGTCACTGTCAGTATTATAAATTCAAAACTATACCTACAGTGGGATAGGCCTTTAAAAACATTCAGGTCAGGAAACTGAGGAAAAAACAAACCAAAACAAAAATCCTTCTGTGTACAAAGTATGGGCTGCTCTAAGCAACTTGCTGGGTATCTATTAAAATCCTTTACCTGTGACTGATTTCATGGTTGCTTTGCAAACAGACTATTTGCTGTTTATTTGTACATTCATATACAAATATGAATATACATCATAATATCTGTGGTGGCCAGATATTGGTCTAATCTCAGTGAAGGTATAACTGAGCAAAAAGGTTCATTAATAGCTATCTGAATAAAGACAGTGAGTAATTTGAGTGAAAAGTCAGATTTGTGAGTGTTTTCAAAATGCACAAGGCTCTGAAGAGAGCAAGGGCACTGTCTGAGGAAGCTGAAAGGTAGCTTAAAGGCTGAAGTCCCTCAAACTGACAGGACAAAAGGAATTAACTGACTTCAGAGTAAAGAAAAGCTGTCAGGCATTGCTGCTCTGCAGCTCTCTGCTGTACAGGGAAAGTTGTTCAGAGATCACATTTAATGTCATACACATCTCTTGCCAAAAGTACAAAGTGCAGGCTCAGGAACTGAAGACTACTAAGAACCGCTCACTAGTAAGGACTGCAGGAGAAGGAAAATTACCTGGATTTATTCAGCTGCAAGACCATGAGCCATCTTCCTGTGAATGGGAATACAGGATATGGAGAGATTCAAAAATGAGCGACAGGATTCAATCCTGCAAGAGTCTTACTTTCCTAAAACAAAAATCTTCATTTTATCACTACCTTGTTAAGTGGCATTGCCTTTCTGCTCTGTCTAGAGCATCAAAACCTTTCTTCTAACTTGCACTGCACTTGAATTGTACCTTAAAAGGTCTGGACACAGAAAGGGAGCCAATGATGCTATAAAACAGCAGATCCTTTATATCAACAGTGATGCTAGTTACGAGCTTGATTTTAAATTAGCTGGCAGGAGACTCTGAGTGCTTTCATTCTTATTTCTGTAATCACTATATATTTTTATATATATATAAATTAAGAACCACCTAAAAAACCCCAAACCAACCACCAAAACCAACCAAAAAAAAAAATCAAACCAACCCAAATTTATACGGGCAGTGATGTTGTATCTAAAAAGAGACAGTAACTTGCTCCTGAAGACAAAGCTTCATCTTGGCAGAGGAGTGGGCTGGTTTCAAGGAGACCTGTGTTCTATTCCCAGATCTCTCAGTGCTCTGGTCACCCACCCTAGGCAAGTTACTTTGCATCTCAGTTCTTCTGTTGGTATTTTAAAATCAAGAACAGCGATGCTACCCCGTTTCCTGCAAACACGTAGTTATTTTTCCTCTTTGCTTGACAAAAAGGTCAAAGGAATGGCTGCTCCTTTAAATACTTTTTAAGAATACTGAGGTACACATTCTAAAGGCAATTACCTCCCTGCTGGCATTTTTTTTTTCCTGATTCTATGATAACAATTTCCCCTTAAGCACTTTTGTTAAGAAGCAGCAAATGATTTTGCTTAATCAATTTCTAGTCATCAAGGCTAAGAATACATGCAAAGATTTTGAGACTGAGGTTTTTCAGTTGGGAAGAGCTAAAAAACCTGATTTGTGCGATCCCTTTAGCTAAATGCAGAACATCTAAAGCCACATCACTGGAGATGCTATACGCAGCAGAATTCACTGCTGAGGAAAGTCACTGAGTCGTAGCATGACAGATTCTTAAAGAAGTGTACTGAATAACATTTGCAATTACCGAGGTAAGCAACTATTAATGGAGAATCAGGAAGTATTTTTCCCCCCTGATTACAATACTGTATAATTTGACAGGTCATTAAGGAGAACTTCACTTTCTTTCTGTGGCTTTATGGAAGCCATTTATGGAACTGATGGATGCAGAATACAGAAAGCGGTGATTTAGGAAGAATTATACTACTTCACTGCATCACGGTTTCTAGAATCTACAAAACAGAACAAATACACATTTTTGTTCTGTGACAACACAAGGCCGTTACATAAAAGAGAACAAAGACAATAGCTTTATGTAGCTAGATCAATCAGTAGTGCTTGAATTCAGGACATATGGAGGTTATGAATGTAACAGATCTCTAAGGACATTAAAGCAATTTCAAATTAGAAATTTGTCAGCATTTAGGATAATATCCTGATACTGCTATATCATTCCTTCAGTATTATAGTACTCCAAATTCCCTGACACTTTTAAATTTCAAATGTTTAAGGGAAGTGTTTCTCATGCTCCTCAACTTCTTTTTTTCTCGCTCCCAGGATGTACTACAGGCTTTGCCACTGTGTAGGGTGGAATATCTGGTTGAAGAGACCCAGGGCTCCAGGCCTGAAATTCCTTTCATGTGTGACCTACTTCTCAATGACAGGCCCAGAGGGCATTTCTACCTAAAGAAAAGTAACTTTCCTTTCAGCTGAAAATAGTGAGTACATCATCACCTCTGCTGAACTACTACTGGAGCAGAGTTATTATTCAGTATTGATCTGCATACATGATATCTGGCTTTCTTGAAGTGCTTTAGAAACAGAGGCATGGTTAATCTGGTGGTAGGCCCATAAGATAAATACAAGTCATTTTACAGGCTAGTGAAGTGAGTTCTGGAAAACTCCAGATACCGCAAAGCAACTTAGTGGTGGATTGAAACATGACCATTTGATAACTTGCCAGATTTGTAACAGCAAATATTTTTAACCCTGTGGTCTAGAAGACAGCCTTACTTAACCAGGTAAACACATAATGAAAAGAGATGCTCCCCTTGTATTCTCATGCTATTTCATTGTCTGTAGGAGCTCACCTCTATGTAAGGATGACATGCTTCCTTTTTATTATCGCCCTTGCCTGCAAAGAAATATTGCCAATGCAGAATTTAGAGGCGTGAAGCACTTGTTTGACTTCAGAAACTGTAATTTAAAAGGAAGCAATTACTGAATTGCTGAGAATGCTCCAGCTATGTGATCTGCATCTTCATCTGTTAATACAAACTATTTCAAATTAAACTCAAATTCTCATCATCAAATTGTTCTCTCTCAGACTTTGCTCACATTGTTTTATCACTTTGACGCCACACTCTTCTCTCACACACATGAAGTTTTCCCTGCTTATTTTGAAAATAACAGAGACATTGTGTTTGGCTTAACAAATACCAGGCATGGCTCACAGCATAGTTATGCTTAATTATTAATATAAAATATACCTTCTTGATTTACTAATATAAAATATTCCTCATTGAATTTGTAATATAAAACCTCATCTATCAAAATGGATCACTTATCTCCTAAATGGCAAAATACCAGTTTTCCAACTACCCAAAATAAACTCCAGTGCCTGTAATTGAAGTATTACAATATTATGTTTACAGATGGGGGCAGGGGGAAAGCTTCAGAAAAACCCTATCACAACAAAAGAGTGTCAGGTCTTCACACAAGGACTTCCTCTGATAATTTGCTGCAAACCACCTAGACTTCCCTGCGGCTCTGAAAGGGGAGGGGGTGTTAACCTAAGGGTTGCAATTATATAGTTCAATTATTTTAAATGCAACATGAACTCAGGCTATTATATCAGGAAAAACTAAGCTGACCTCAAATTGTCCTCCAGCACCTGAAACTTCATTTAGAATAACACCTGTGGGAGATAAGAAAAAAAGAAATACTGAATTGATGGGGACAACCTCAATATTAAACTGCATTCAGTGTCTTTGGGTCAGATGGAGGAGAATCTGAACTTTCAGCTCTAGAAGGATACTAGCAATTTTACAAGTTTGGTACAACAACATAGAGCAAACTAGCTTGGTATAAAAAGAGGAAGACAACCATGTCATTTATTACTCTCTCTGGCTAAATTAAAGGATTTCAGGCAATTTTATTATTATTTTCAACACTGCCAGGTCCTTCTTATGAAACCAGGAGCCTTATGGTGAGCTTATTCTGATTTAACAGCAACTAGCATGCAACCAAAGAAACTCAGTTATGAAGCAAGACACTGTTTACTGAAGAATTTACAGTATAGGTTTTCCTCTGTGGCTCTTTTCTATTAAACACATTTGATACTACTTATTCACAGAAGTGCTACGCTGAATTATTTACTGGAGATGAAGGTCAGACCTTGTGCATAGGCAGGGGGGGATGCTGTGGATACGTGGGTCAGAATACACAGAACTCATGGAAACACTGAGATGTATTTCTGTCTCATGCCAGTAATGACTAGAATAGAGACATGTTGTTTAGTCTTTTGATTTCCAAGTGTGAAGTGTCATGTGTTTTTCTTCTATTATCCTACCTTATTTAGTTTGTCCATAAAACTATCAAAAATAGCAAAAAAACATTATTTCTCCATCATGTAACTCCCTAGGCCTCAGTTCAACTACTTCTTCAATATAAACTCCCACAATCCAAAGCACTAAGTTAATCTTGCAGTTAAGACATGGAAGGAAGAGAAAAAGCCCATTATGGTCAGTGTTGCAAAGAGTTAAAATTTCATAATTATACTATAAATATGTACACAAATACTTAAAAGGAAGGCATAACTTCCTTTTGGCTTTGTCCAGATACTGTAAGAAAGATACCTCTTCACTTGCTGTCATAATGCATTAACCACCATCATGCTATTATGTAATTCTTGTTCCAAGTGTACTCATTTAACAGTTTGCATTGAAAATGTTTCATGCTGCATTTTCTCCTCTTCCTCCATATACTAAACACTGCTTGAAGTTAATTAAGCACAATCTGAAGGTTCATACATTCAATAAGTTAATTATTCACAATATTTTTTTAGATCTTTAGTTCTTCGTAGTCCAGTGGTGCAAACTTTTGCTAGTCCATTAGGGACAATGCTAAGCCTTACATACATACTTAAGCCTTACATACATAAACCTTACAAACATACTGCATGTAAGATTGAATTTAGCTCTTGCCAAACTCTTACAACCTTTTAATTTCTTATAGTTATAAGCAATGTCAGAAGGTCTCGTTGGGCAATATACTGCCCACAAGCTATGTGGGCTTGGGGTCTTCTAGTGTAGCCCATTTCGTATGTGCTCAAGCAGGAGACACAGGAAGGTTAGATATAGGGAGGTAACTGTGGACTACTATGAAATGACAAACCACCATGACTGGGGTTGCTTTAGCCTCTACGGTGTCAGTATCTATAGAGTACACAGTGCATACTTACATAATCTTGTTGCCACCACCTTAGAGCCTGCAAACCAGCCATGAAGCTATCAAGCAGTTCTGTATGTGACTTTTCTTACCTAAGCAGCCTGAAATACATCAGAATCAAGGTGGTACTTCTGTGGAGTTCAAAGGAGAAATTGCTGCTTCAGGAGAATAGTTAGTCTCCAAAACCAAAACTGGAAAAACAGACATCATACACACAAACACAGTGGTTGTTGAACCACAAGCCTCAGAGCAAAGAGAAACAGATGGGTGGTAGACCAAAGCAGAGAGGCAGGTACATGGACAGTCTTCAAATCAGTCTTTATCCGTAAGTGCATGAAATTTCTGAATTCTAAGTTCAAAGATTTGCACTTTTGGAATGCAGCTTTGTCTTTTTAGCACTGATTTACAAACAAGCTCAGTTGCATCATTCATGCAGAGACACCCTAAGAAGACAGAAGCAGAAAGGATCAAGTCTAAAGCTTTGTTATATGGTACACAGGAAATAATGATGGGGAGAGAGTTCCCTCATACTTATTTGAGAAGATTACCACTGCAGACAAGATATTTTAACTCTTATGAAATAAACCCCATTAATGAGAACTAGTAATTTTATTTCTAGTTAGTGAAACTGATTTTATTTCTGCTGTAGTGGGAGAATTTTGTTGGTTTGTTAATTTAGTCTAACATTAAGACTGCTCAAAGGCAAAGGCTGCTCAATGACAGAAATACTGAAAGCATAGAAATTTGAGGCTTGTCTCCAGAAAATATGATTTTTAGGAGGGAAAGGGAGAAGAATGTAAATATTGAATATGCTTAATAAGGCTTGCTGACTGAAATGAAACACTTCCTTTAAGAATGAGAAACCTAGTAAGTAAATCATTTAACAGAAAACATTTCTAGACTTTAAATAAAAAATACGATTTGCTTTTTAACATCTTCTGACTGTTGCATTGTAAGTACTTAAGAATATATTTGTGTGTTGACATTTTTGAAATAGGGAAAAGTATAAACATTGAAAATACAAACTATTAAGAGGATTTGAAACATAGGACTCAAGATCAGACTTTGCAGTGCAAACAGAGAAGAGGCAAAGGATCAGAAAACGGAATCACTGTAGAGGTAACAGCAGAGTACTGAGAAATGAGAGCAGTGGTACTGCCTCACACTAAGGACATGAATATCAGGTCTTCCAGTACACCAGTGTAAAAACCTTCACCTCACTGTGGTCCTGACCTTCCAAGCACTTTTATTGTAGCAACCTGCAGCAAGAGCCTACTCCCTGCGAGCAAGAGGCTTCGAACAGCAGCAGCTGTCATCAGCTTCAGGGGTACCTAAAGCTGACCTTGTACATACTTAGCACCGTGCCAGACATGGGCTGGCCCCGGAGCAACTGAGTGAGCCCCTGAGGTTACTTTCCAGGCTCTATCCTGAGCTCTAAACTTTTGCCATTATCAGGGGAATGATTTCAAATTAAAAGCCTCTGGATTTTTTACAAATCCTTCAAGTGGAACTCACACTTCTCATCTTAACCTAACATGCTCAAGGGCAGATGTAAAACGGGGTAGTTCAGGTTTGCTCTTTAATCTTATATTAAGTTGCTCAAAAATAGAGTCAGTGAGTAAAATAATTGCATCCAAGAAAAGCTTAGATGAGCTTCAGTTCAATGTCTTCAACTTTTTTCATGATCTCAGTAATTTCTGGGGTAACTTTTTACAAAACATCTTAATAGCCTTTCTGAGATGCTACTCCTTTAAATCTGACAAATATGAACATGCACAAACCTCAAATAGCTAGTTTAAAACAAGTGTATTTACTGTTTTCCCTCATCCAGCATGAAAGTTGTTTTTTCCTTTGATGAAAAAGGTGTGCCTATTTTAACAATAACACCATATAGATAGAAAGCTATTTACTTTCTGTTCTAGGTTATACTCCAGACACTTATTGATACTTTTACACTTATTCATGACAAATTATAAGGAATACAACAACTATTACATAGTTACATGGTTTCAAGCAACTGAATTTTAGTTGTATTAACCCATGTTTTTTTGTTTAAATACCAGTTATTATCCTCCTGGTTCTGTTTGGTACCATCTTTTACAAGCAACCCAGCCAAACGTCTTCTCCATAACATATAAAAGTAGATAAATGCAGATGCAGAACTGGTTGTTCTAAAAATGAATGTGGCTGTCTTGCTTACCCGGAATTGAGAACTGTGGTATTCACTCAGGAAACAGGCAAAGCTTGAAAAGTCAGCACACATCTTACTTATGCTGGTCTGGTGACTATTTAAATTTCTTCTCAAAGGTTTTGAAGTAAAGCAGGCATGGAGAGTTAGGAGAATACTGTGGCATCTTTGGTAAAAGAGTAACCTAACAGCACAAAATGGTTACTTAAATAATTGCTTGTTTTTAGACACTGCAACCTGTTTGAGATTCCATTTAGCCTAGGTTTAATATTTAATTCATTTGTACATGATCTGGTTTACACATATTGCATGTATGTGTATTTTATACATCTTCACAAAAATTACAGTTTCTATTTATGACTTGAGGGATTCTTAAATTGGTAGATTAACCTATTTACATTATATCCTAAAAGTATGTTTTCAGCCTTAAGTAATTAAAGAATCTGATGTCTGTAATAAAGTAGCAAAACTAAGTTGTTGCATGAAAGCTTAAGGTGTAGTTCAAAGTACAGCCTTGCTCCAAAAAATTACTGTAAAAACAGTATGAAAAAAAAACCCTATTTGTTGCGCCTTGGTTCTGACACATCAGATACACTTTTTGTAGTTGTTGTCTTTTAGTTTGGGTACCCCCTCCCAGGCCCACAAACCCAACCTTGGCTCCTGCTGTCACCCAGCATTTTTTCTTGCTCACTGTCTCACTTCCAGTAACTAAAGTTCTCCCTGTGAAACTGTCCTCATTACAGTTGTGTAATCCCAGTTTGTAAAAGTGATGCCCTCGGTGACACCTGTGCAAGCTGAGCTGAGGTTGTGTAAGTAACCAACTGGCTCTCTTAAATGGGTGCTAATAAACAAGTCTGCACAAGAAGCTATAATCCAGTTTGCATGTGCTTGCTCTCTCTTTTTTAGCTGAGCTGGTTGGAATAAGTAATAAGTGTACAAAACATCCAGGCATGAATCATCACAAAAGTTACTGGATCTCCTCTTGAATGCTAGAGAAATATTGAGCAAGACTGTCACTCTTCAGAATTAAATCATGCCTGGAAGCAGAATTGGCCAGTGTATATTTGGAGTGACATCTGCTTGCTTTTATACCCCTTGTACATTTACTCAGCCTAGAAATAGTAGAAGAGAGACTCTTTCCTTGCATTAACTATAGCTTTGTTTACTCTTTCTGAAACAGTTTGACTTTTGCTAATACAATTCAAGAAGTCTCATAGAGTTGCATAAGTATCACACATAGGTGTAATTTAGGACATCCTTTAACAATCATGATTATATGCATGATCATCTTAAAAACCCCTAAAAAGGCAACCCAAAACCTTAGAAATTGCAAATAATCTTTTCTGTTCATACATGAAATCCAGAATTCTACAATATTAAAGGTTTTTTTAGATCAGAACTGTGCATAGCATACATAAATACTTGCTTTTTATTCCTTCTAGGTCTCAAAGCTTGAGGTGCCACAGCCCTTGGAAGACACAACATGAAGTCCACATAGAGACAAATTTGCTACAAAATCAAAGTAATTCTATGTTCAAGCTCTAAAATGCAATATACATTTAAAGCAGTATTATAAACTTCATTTAGCTTAATTTGTTTAAATATTTTCAAATTATATATTCACTTTTCAGTTTGGCTGGTTCTAGTATTACATCTGGACATACAGAGTCTTAGAGTAGCTTACTCTCTAGCTTAATAAAAGTCTGAAGAGTGATATGCTATATCAAAATCCTGTATACAGTAAATGATTAAAGACAAACGTCAACAGGTTAGATTTGAAGACACGTTAAGACATGGTTTCAACTGTATTTTATTTAAATGAATTAAATATTACAAACATTTATGTAAAATTTCCACATTTTTCATCTTCCTCATTGTTTTCTAGTAGTTGAATTCCAGTAGCATAGTATTTCAGTAAAATGTCAAGAATAGAAAATTACCTTATAAAACCACCAACCACATTTGTAGAGTATAATAGTCCTACAATTTCAAGCATTGGAGCTGTTACCTGCTCTAATCACAACATGGCAAAGCTGGTTCTGCCCTAGATCTTTAGGTATATGTACCTTATAGAAAAATATTACTGAATTCCCAGTCTTCTGATGTTCCATTCAGTGAATAGAATTAGACCAAATCTGCTTAATTTGAACAGTTTGTTTCTCTCACAGTGCTGAGCATCCATAGCTGCCATTGACTGAAGTGCCAGTGTCTGCTCATGAGCTGTAAAAATAAATGGACCAAAAGCAATGGTGATTAAGTCTACAAAGAAGATAGCATTGATTGGCTTCTCTGAGCAATATACAGATTTGACAATCTCTAAAGTAAAGCTCAGCCTGACATTTAAATTCCTGTGTCATTTGTTTCTCCAATTTAACAGTACTTGTATGAAGAAAAAGTATGACCCTCATGAAGCTGTATGGCCCCCAGCTTCAAATAATGATGCAAATTAACATCAGACATACACTAACAGGGAAGCAGCACACTTGAAGCAGTGAGCAGCAGCAAGCAGCAGCATGCAGCATAGAGGCTTGATACTGCTGGAAAAGAAGCCTCTCTCTGACTTTCAGTTATCCCATTTGGTCCTTTTTCAGACAGAGGGTTAACTTTGGTGCTAGAGAAAATTAGAAAGTGGCTCAGTGAAAGCCATTTGTCTTACATGTCTTATACTTGTCTTACATTTGTCTTACATTGTCTTATACTTGACGTTGAAGAGAATTGTAAAGGAGTGGTTCCTTCAAGTAGGAAGCAAAAATAAAAGAGTATTTTAATTATATTTTCTAAAGAAGACAAAGATCAGAGTGAATATGTCTTATTTATATGAATAATTATATATGTTCAACTCTGTATACTGGTGGGAATGCTGTAGTAGGTGAAGATAATCTGGGTGTGGGGATAGCAGGCATAAGAGAGTTCTGATAAACATCCATTAGATTTTAGTGTGTTAAAAAAATCTACATTGAAAAGTCATATTTAAACTTTACATTCTATGACATTTCTACATGAAAAAAATGGACATCAGAAAACTAAGAAAAACATGAGTACAAACTAAAAGATCTACGTTTACTCACTTGTGCTTAATATAGACACTGCTCCTTAGTTTTGCAAACTCAACACAACTGTATAAACGTGTGAGGTGATTTCCTCTACATGGCTTGTGTGTCATCAGTAAAATCGATCAGCATTTACACAATCCCTTTTCGGGGACATATAACACAATAAAAATAGATCATGACTTTGGGCTGAGTTTTCATGAATTGATATTTAGCACAGGAAATTGTCAGTATTTATATATATATCTCAAATGGAACATAAAGACATGTAGAAGTACATTTATCAGGTCTATAAGGACAACGATACTTGGATCTTTAGTTGTTTTTACAATGGAATAACAATGAAAAGCTCTATATGAAAATTAAATATAGAATCATAGACAATAATGATAAATAATGACTGCTATGTTAAACCAATCAGTCTCCATCACTAATCTACCAGTTAAACTAACAGCTGGAAGTTATTCTTTGAAGGAGGGATGGAGGGTTGGGGGGACAAGGTTAAGGGAGATAGAGGGAGAAAACAGGGAGGACACAGAAGGGAAAACCCACCGGATTAAGTTAGACTATAATCCTTTATGTATGCCATTACTACTATGTTCTTAACCAGAGGCATCATGAAACAATCATGAAACAAAAGCTTCATGGGAAGATTTGAAATCCTAAGGAGAGGGACAAAAAAAGAGAAGGCATTCGAAACTGTACAAATAGCAAATATTACATGGGAAAACATTTTTCTCCCATCAAAATTGTTTCAGTGACAAAATCTCTAAAACTATATACAAATCATTGCAGAAAGTTGACATTGTTGTGTTTCATACAGCTGACTTACTGATTCATCCTAGATATACTTTCTTAAGTGACCATCACTGTAGAAAGAGCTAAGATTTCAGCAATGGAATGTCCCAACTAAGCAAAACAGTTTGAGACACACTTTCTTAGAGAAAAGGGAAAGGAGTGAGTAAATCAACAGGTTCTATTAGGTATGTCAAAGAATATGTATTAACCTACTGTATACAAAGACAACAATGTACAGAAAATACAAGGCAGATTCAATGATCATTCATTTTCAGCAGAAATTCTTTATTAACAAGGCAAGATTTATAGTAGCTTCAGTCAAAATTTGTTCAAGGCAGACTCATAACTAATCATATATTTTGCAACTGCACCCATTTCACAGCAGAAGTTCAAACATAACCTTTGTTTTCTGGCTTCTAATTAAAAGTTTATAATGAAATTGTATCTAACTTGACTGTTTAACTACTCATTAATGATGCTGAACTCCGAATTTCACTGTGACATCCAGTACCACTGTCTGTAGTAACTGCACTAAGCACTGCTTTTCAGTCAAGTGAACAATTGTTCTTTCAAGTGGAAAAAAAAAATGCCTGTCTGCTCTATAGGAGATTGTGTCTTAAAGAAAAACATGTAGCCTATGGTATCAAATGACTGAATTTATGCAAATACCAACAGTTCATCAGAGAATAATGTACACATGATTGAAAACATTTTCCCCTTTATGTAACAGAGAATCATCCCACACAGACCTGTGTCGTCCCAGATTTCAGAAGGTTCCAAACAAACCATCCACTTAAGAAGGAACAAATGACCTCTCCTTCCAGCTAGACCAAACCAAAATGGCTCACAATACTTTTAATGAAGACTTCTCATAAAGTCCAGAAAATCAGGAGATAGTTGCTTCTGTAAGAATATACTTCAAATAAAGATGTAGGTTGTAGTACTTTTAGGTTTTGGGTCATTCCTAATGATATTCCATGAGAAATTCTCTACTTCATCTCCCAGCAGTGAGAACATTATTTACACTAGAGAAATTAACATGATGTTAAAAATAAGCATGGTGAGGCTATCCTGTATGATCAACTGAGGGAAGAAATTGAGACAGTACAGGGTTTCTTAGACACAAAGTTATAAAATACTAACAAAATGAAACAAAGATAGTTTATGTCTATAACAGAATTAATTCACTTGCATGTCCCTTTTTCTTTATTCACATCCACTTGAGCTTATTTTAATAAAACATTTGACCTCTGCCAAGGGCTCTGGTGAATGCTCTTGAGTCCTACCACTGGGCTTATAATTTTAACAGTGCTTTTTTATTCCAGTATGATTTCTAACATACAAAATGCAGTCTCCTCCGCATCTCTGATCATCTTCGTGTTCTTACAGTTCTTAGTGACAGAGGAATCAAAAAGCAAATGACTACAGATCTGATCTGAAGCCTGCTTCACATCACAGTCGCATGAATACGGACTTTAAGTATCAGTTTTCCATGCACCACTTGTTTGTGTGAATCTCTTAGATTATACGGTTGCTGTAGGTCAGAGTTTTGGAAGAAGTGCTGAAAGTATTTGATGGTACATTCAACTTACCTTCAGTAAAATGATATTTATTCTTCCTTCTTTCTGAATGGGAGAGTAGCAGCAGGAGTGTTTAGTCAAACATAATAAATTAGGAATCAGTTTTCAATTCTTTTTTTTTTTCATATAGAATTTAGCAGCTTTTTTCGGATAACTTATTTGAATTATTTAAATTTGGATTTACGTGCATTTTAGGTATAAGTATATAAGAAAATTTTTATCTTAGTGTATCTTCTTAGAAATTGAAAAATATTCCCTTAAATAACAATTTTCCTCTCAAAATTAGTGTTTAGAAAGAGCCATGAAGTTTGCATTTGAAGAGTTCCATCTGTGGTACCAATTTGCATTGTCCTTGATGGCAGCAGGAAAAGTAAGTCTTAATTTTTGGATGTAATTCTTATGTTGATGGCTTTTGATAACAACATTTGGCACTTCCATAATTTCATCTGGAGGGTTTTTTTAAATAATCGTAATCCTTAAATGAGCTAAGTACACTGTAGTCCTGAATTTATGCCTAGTGCTCTACAAAGAATGTTGTCATTTCAATAGTTCCTAACTTGGGAAGACTGAAAGATGATGGTAAGAACTATCTTTCTGAAAAGCTTAAACTAAACTAATTGAATTTTAATAGTGAATTATACCAGTTGGTATTATCCAGTAACAACGTGTTTAAGTGATGTTTTGATGAACGAGTTTTATGCTTAAGTACAAATTGTTGCTGAGTCATGGTAGTCTTGCTTTTTTTTTCTTTTCTGACTGTTCTTTTTTATTTATTTTTATTTTCTATAACCTAGGAACATATGTTATTAGATGCAAACTTATATTTTCATTCTTTTTGCTTTTCCCTGTCATGTTATGGAAAATAAATTGCTTTTATTGTGTAACGTAAATAATGCTAATTTTCTAAAAAATCATTCGTGGCATAATTTGCTTATCTTCAGTATGGGGAAAACCAATAATTTGTATTTTATTTAGAAAATATTTTTAGACTTATATTGGTTTTCAAGAGGCTTGATTCTTCTTCCCATACTCTGTTTACTTTCTAAACCATGATTGGATTGAAGAAAATGAATTTTAAGAAGAGGAGCAGTGCCAGTCTGTTATACAGTCTTATATCAGAGTTATTCCTAAGATTCTGTCCTGCTCCTGCTCTTTCATTTCAAATATTGTGAGCTTACAGGCCTATCAGATTTTTTAAATGCATCTCAAAACTATTTTCTGAATCACATACCATTGGAATGACATTCTGGGCAGATGTTTCACTGGGGACACTTAATGAGAGTTCATTGGGGTTAAATAACAGCAGCAGTGACTAAAGCCTTGTGTTTCTCTTGCATGAGAAGTTGTGAAAAAATGTCAACAAAATGGGAGAAATAAATGATGGAAATAGGAATCTTCTGCTTGTGAATCTTATTTATGCTTTTAGTAATTTCAATAGAAAATGTTTTTAACAGTCTGCTCGAGCTGTTAAAGTCTTGAAGGAATGTATTCGTTTGAAACCAGATGATGCAACTATTCCACTCCTTGCTGCAAAGCTCTGTATGGGATCTCTGCACTGGGTAAGCTTGGTAATTCTCTGTCTTTTCAGCAAGAGCTGTGCTAAAATGCAACAAAATCCTAGTTTAGGGATGTAGCAAATAATTTTGCTCAGTGACTGCATACAGTTGGTCATCTCTTAAAAATACAGCACAGATATGTATATGTGCATGTGTATCCCTGTTTGGCTCATTTAAAATATTTGAGAGCAATAGTTATGTTTGTCAAGGTAGAATATCTTGATACTGATCTAAGGCGTAGCAAAAATGTACTAGAAATTGAAACTGGCATACAGAGATTAAAAATGCAACTTAGACTTCTGTTTTCTCTGCAAGAGAAAAACTTTTTTTGGAAGATAATGAGGCAAATCTCTTATGTTCAGGAGACTCTTATGGAGATACCATGTTTGTGGGCAGCTGGGGTTTAGGAATTCCTAGTAGGGACAGTGTCTTTTTAAAAAGGGTTACTTTACTTGTATTTTGGATAACCTTGAAATTGATGTATGTGTACAAAAAACATTAAGGTGATCAAACATTATCATGTGGTTTTTAAGATATGTGTATTTTTTAGAAGAATTAGTATATTTTAAAGAGGAGGAAAATGTCAAAATCACAAATTGAGAAAATAGTGCGGTAGCAGAAACATGACTTTTTGAGGCTGACAAAAATACAGTCTTAATAATGAACGCAGATCTTTTGTCTGTAAATTGTTCTCTATGGATTGACTCCATATGGAAAAGCTTACTGTGCTTAGCATTTACACTTACTGGAATGGATCCAAATGTTGGTTTTTTTTTTTCTTTCTATATTGTTAAATAGTGTGCCAACATGGTTGTGCAGTTAAACCTTGATTTTTTTTAAGTGCTTGTCTGTTTATGACTTTGCATACATTCAGCAGTACCGTATGTGATGCGGAATTCTGGGTAGCTATGCATTTTATTTTCAGGGTTGGATCCTAAGTTTTTGTGACTGGTTTTCCTGCAGAAATAATTTATGGGGCAATAACTCGATTTGTGAAATACAGAAAGTGCTAAATGGCATGTATGGACCAGGAACACCTTTTTTGTTAAAAAAAAAAAAAAAGAGAGGGCAAAACCACAGTAAGTTTAGAATGATCTGTGTTTTATGTGCCACAGTTTCTCTCAACCATAGGAATGGGTGCTTCAGCTTAAAATCTGTGTTCTTTACTCAGTATTTGTAGGAAAACTTTGTCTAATGAAAAACAAAGTAGTTCTTAAAAGCAGTCATGGTTGAGATTTCAGCATACTCAGTGTGCATAATACACATGCTGTGTGTTCTCGTTATAATGCAAGATTTAGCTAGCGTTAGACTTACATGGGTGTTTTATAATATTTTCAGTTGGAAGAAGCTGAAAGATTTGCCAAAACAGTTGTTGATCTTGGGGACAAAACGTCAGAGTTCAAAGCAAAAGGTTACTTGGCACTGGGATTGACTTACAGTCTGCAGGCTACTGATGGTAAGATAAGAACAAACATTCATGTCTGGAAATCCCCATGTTGCCTAAAAAAGGATACCTAGCAGAATGCTAGACTCAAAAATTGAAGCTTCTGTGTGCAACCACTGTCTCAGGCAATGTATTAAAACTTCTTCAATGAGCATGTGGAATGAAATCTCTTGATCTTGCTGATTAAATATATCCTTTTTAGCATCTTTGCGAGGAATGCAAGAGATCTTGCAGAGAAAGGCTCTTCTTGCATTTCAGAGGTGAGTGGGTGTTAATCTTTTCATTCTGCTACGTGTAGTAAAAAGCTTTTATTATATGTTACAAAGAGGGACTTGTAAAGGATTGTGTAATAAGGGTTTCACCTCCAGGAGTACAGAATGTGTTTCTTTAGCATTTACTTCTGATTTTCTGTCAGAAATATCTAAACACATTTCTAAAGATTTCCATTGTGTTGCTCTCTATTATAAAATATTTGCTCAAAGAAATATTCTGATTTAGAATGGAAAAATGTATGATGCAAGATTTCAAGTCATGGTTCAATGTGATAGTGTTTCTAGAAGAGTTCGTAGCTGATGAGATTGTAAAGCAGGCTTTTGCAATTACCTCTTTAGAGCCAGAGCAATAATTGAGGCCCTGCTGCTGTGCTTGTGGGGCAAAATGCGAGTAGTAAGGTAGTAAGCTAGGGGGAAAGAAATAAATCTGTCTGGAGAGTTAATGGCATAGGCAGTGACAATGCAAATGCCCCGTTTTCCAAGTGTCTTACACAGAAGTAGTGCTGGTGGGGATGGCAGTAGTTCATTGTCAAGGCTTCAACTCTGCAAATGAAGTAACAATAAACAGGTGAATTAGAACATCTCTAATTATAGAAGAAACAAATCTTGATGGCAAACATGGCAGAAGTGCTGCAACACCTAAATATGTCTCTTTTTATGTTTATATACTCCTGAAAATCCTACTTCATTGTGATGGGCCTAGATGCCTCAAGGAAATGGTTTTATGCGTCAATGTGAATACAAAGTCTCAGATTTTGGTTTGTGATTTTGTATGTGAGGGGATTATCATTGCTACATTGTAACATGCTCTACTAACTGATTCTCAAAGCAGCACAGTCAAGAAGTAACTGGCTTCCTAGGAAGCTTAGTATGCTAGATTGAAAATGAATGAGCAAAACTCTTACCTACTTTGCTGCTACTCTTCCTCTTGAGTTTTGTGCTTCACAACCATCCTGATCAGGGCCCCTGCACTTGCTTGAGTACTTCTTGTATTTGGTCATTCTTTATATTGCTAATTTTTAAGATTTATACTGAAATTGCATAATTAATTTCTATTTAAAGTTACTCTTTAATGGCCCAAAATGCTGCTTTTAAATCAAGGATGATTGAGAAGAGTGAAAAAAGTCACTGGAGTGAACACCACTTATACCAAAATATGAGCATACGTGTAATGGAGAGATCTGAATGTGAATACATGAATGTATGCATTTGTGTGTGTGTCTAACCTGTATTAACGGGAAAAATTCAGTGGGGTTTTTTTGTTTTGTTTCTTTGTTTTCAAGGGCTCACAGTTTGTCCCCGACAGATCATCTGGCAGCATTTTACTTGGCACTGCAGCTTGCCATATCCAGACAGGTTAGTTGTGGTTTAAAATTGTAGCCTCACACTATCATATGAAGATCAGAATTTGTATCTGTTGATGGATATAGATGAAGATTTCAATTAAAAACAAACAAACAAACAAGCAAAAGTCATTTTTCCTTGTGCATATATTAAAAAAAAAAAACAAAAAAAACCAAAAAACAAGAAACAAAAAACCCCAAAATACTCTCTCTGAACACCTTGAGTTCTGCCACAGTGTTTCCAGCTCTAGCTATTATGTGTAATCTCTGCTCAGACTGGTTGTCTGGAGAGTAGGACTCTTGAATCTAGTCTTTAATGATCTTGACAGATCTCAAATCTCCATTACCTTCTAAGATCTATGTCTTTTCTGAACATTTGTAGGAGGTTTGGTTATTGTAAACAAAATTCCAAATTTTTTTTTTTTAAGAAAACTGGAAAAACATTTTAAAACTGTAAAAGAGATCAGAGCTCAGTCCAGCTTAAACAGCTGTTATGTTTAAAGGATTTAGGATTCTGCCATATATCACATGAATTTGGATAATGTGGAGCTGCTTTGTATATATCATGGTAAGTCTTTTCCTGTGTCATGTTTATTTTAGGAAGTAGTTTTGAGCACAGTAGTTTACATACTCTAGGTGACTACTTTTCATTGCTAATGAGTAGCAGAGATATTGGGCTATGTCACAGAGTGGAATGGATTGTCACTTTAACACCAGAAAATATTTTTCAGTGGCAGGCTATGACTGTACTTCTGAATTTCAAAATTTTCATCTTGCTTAATTTAATGTGCTGTTCTTTACAATTAGTGTGCTTATTTTGAGCAAAAGCACATTCAGCTGAGGAGATCGCAGAATTCCACTTGAAGAAAAGCTATTATTGCAGTCTAGCTGTACATCTTAGTTAAAAGTACTACAGTTAAAGTATTTTCAAATCATGCAGAAATACAACCAATACTTGAAAAAGCATAGTAAGTGAATATTTTTAAAGGGGTAAAGGGAACTGTTATATTAAAACATGTATCTTATTTTCAAGGGTCAACGTATTATTTAATTGTTTCTGTTCACTGTAAGGCATCAGGTCCATTTCAGACTTCTGAGTAGTGTCTTACAGGAGTTTATAGAATTCTGCATGATATCCAGATGAGTATTTTGAAAATTCTATGGACATGAACTCAAGTAATAGGCAATAATTCGAATTGTGGTGCGCTTTTTCTTCTACCCCCTTTTTTTTTTTTTTTAATCAGATACCAGAAGCTTTGGGTTATGTTCGTCAGGCTCTGCAGCTACAAGGAGATGATGCCAACTCTCTTCATCTTCTTGCACTCTTGCTATCAGCCCAGAAACACTATCATGATGCTTTGAATATCATTGATATGGCCTTGAGTGAATATCCAGAAAATTTCATGTGAGTGAATGTCATGTTTGCCTTCTATGCTTTCTCTCATACTTATTTTTCTTAGATTCTTATCTCATTCATTTCAACAGGAGATGGATTTGAGGATTGCTCTGTTCTTGTTGCTTTGTTGGTTTTTTTTTTTTCCCTCAACAGTTTTCTTCCCTGCCCATTTTAATGTAAATCTGCTTTTTATTAAAGCCTTGTTAAATAGTGATTAAGGATTTGATTTTGGAAGTGGGGCTATGTTTTTTTTCTGCAGATTCTTTGTTTAGATAATTTCTCCCTGTTGCGTGCTTTAGAGTAATGTCTGTCTTCTGTTTTTATGCAGTATTCTAAGAAGGATAAAGAAGACTTTCCTATTAGCTAGGGTAGATTTATCCCATTCTACAGATAACTCTATGCATATTGTATGGAATTTATTCTGTAAAATGCATCGTAACAGAGAATCTCCTCTTTTGCCTATATCTGTATGTGTCAACCAGTCATCTGAAGTTGGCTGATGGATAGCTAAACAATTGAACAGGGAAGAATATTTGGTAGATGTTCTTTTAAGAAAGAAATCATTTTCTTAAGAAGAAAATCATTCTTTTTATTTATTCTTCATGTTGAGTACATACATTAGTTTTTTTACTTTTGTAAGGTTTTTTATAATTATTTATTTTCCTATGAAACTCTATTATTATGATAATCTAATGAACTGCTTTATACTGAAATGTCTCAGGGACAGCTTCCATTAACTTCCAGTGTTCCATTCTGGTGCTTTACCAACAGTCACTAATGTTGTAATCCATAGTATTATAAGTATCCTAAATGTTTATTTAGACAATTTTCGAAGTATTGCAATTTTAACTTTTAGATGACTGGCCTGTATCAAAAATTATTACTGTATCAACATACCAGAAAAATATGATTTAAGAATTACTAGTTTGAAAATAGGGATTATGGTCTCTTTACCTTACTGTTTCTTGACATTTCATGCCTCTTTTTGGCTGTCTATATAAAGTACTGTTGCCATTTTTCCTTACATATCTGACCAGGACCAATGATGATATTGCCTCTTCTCAGAACTTCTGTGGCTCACAGAGAGTTCTATGCAACTGCTTTTGTTGTGAACCTTTTGCTGTTTCTCACTTCCTAGTTTATCCACGCCTATATAACTTGCCTCTGTTCTTGTTAGGTTTCCACACATGCTTCACTATTTCAGAACTACCTAGCAGTTCCTCTCCCAAACCTGTCTGTGCTTTCCTCAGGTCTGAGGGACCTGTCAGTAAGTCATGGTTTCGGGGCAATTGAAGTATCAGCTGCCTAATCTTATACCCTATTACTGTTAAATAAGTTCAAAACCCCATGATCTATTATCTTCTGTCTGTTCTGGTTCAATCTTCTGCCACTTAGTGGCAACGTAAATGACAAAGAAGAAGCTGCTTTATCTCTCAGAATAATAATAGACTAGAATAAATATTTCTGAAACTGTTCCCCCTATTGTACTAAGAGACCATAGGATCATTCAGTAAAATGTTTATAATTACTTTTGTGTGCATTCAGAAGATATTTCTGGGGTTTTATAATATGATTCAGGGCCTTTTCATACTTGTTTATGATTGCATCTTGTGGTTAAATATTTGCCTGGGTTGTTTTAAAAAGTACTTATCTTTCTATTAATGTATGAAATCTGTCTATTAATGTATGTGTCTATATTAATCATATGAATCATAATAATGGTTCTAAATTCTTAGTCCTGTTGTATAATACAAACACTATGGTGATACAGTGTGCTGTGTTACAACCTGCTGGTACAGATAGGGGAATTTGAGAGGAATATCTTGACAGTAGGACTTGCCATCAGATGTGGCAACAATTGCTGAAGGTGTCCAAGGTGAAACATAGGTATATATATCTCAAGACAGTCTTTTAGTCTTGTTTTTAGAGCTGTCAAGTTACTTTTAGCTCCCAGAGAAGTCAAGGATATGACTGAGATTTCTTGTATGCTTTCTGCAATTGATACTGACAGCTAGACACAAGCATCTGGTCAATAAGATAAATTTGGATTGATTTCTTCATGTAACTGGGTTATTTTTGCAAAGATTTGTCAGTAAAACCTTGAGTTTACAATCTTGTAAACTATATCTGGTGCTCTTGAAATGGTTGATGATATGCATGTGTATATATATGAAAATATAAAATGTGGGTGCTTAGTGTAATGTTGATTACATTTTCTTATTCTGCAACTTGTGTAAACAATACAGTCTCAGAGTACCTCCTAGCTGACTGGAAAAGATCCTCTTGTGTTCCTCTAAGGCTTGCTAATTTTTGGATATTCTGAAACACTTGATTATTTGCCTATGGTACGTTACCAGCTTTTGTAAACACTTCAAATATATTTATGTTTCATCTTTCAGTTATGTTGCAATCCCAGTAAGCTAAATAGTACAAGAGTTTTCTTGGTATTCTCTGTATTTCCATTAGAATCCATTACCTCAGCCTTATGCAAAATGACGCTTTGGTGGCTATACAGCATAATAAATCTGTATACTTGAAAAATATTAAAGTAAAACATAGGGCTCGTGATTTATGTTATTTCTTATTTCTTTTATTGTTATTCTTATCCATATAACTCTCTATGCTGCTATTTTATTTCTGCACTGAGTGCTGTCCTTTCCTATTCACAGCCGTATGTTCTTTCTAGTTTGCTTTTCTTTGAAAAGAACCTAATTTTTCTGAAGTTTATAACACTACATCTCTGTAAAATGCCAAAGGTTGCAAGGAAGTAATAGAATAAACTGTGAGTCATGCTGAGAGGTGGATACTTTCCAGCACTCTTCTATTGTAATCAATTAGTAAATATGCCGTCTGTCAGTCTTTAACGTTTGAAAATCTGATGCACTCCTAGAATTCATATTCAGTATTTGATGCATACAGCAAGCATACCTTCCTATCTTAAATTAGTGTAAACCTTCCTGTGCTATAAATGTAGAAACTTGCTGAACAGATAAGGCCAATCAGATAATGATTTTATCCTAAGTACCTCTAGGTCAGTAAATAGAAAGAAATTCCTCAGAGCCAAAGAATTCTGTCCCATCATTATCTAAAGGAGTGGAAGCAATGAGCAAACATCACATTGTGCTGTTAGCAGCAAGGTTCAGCTTTTTCTTTGAACAGAGTTGATTGTTCTTCCTTTGTTACATTGGCAGCATAAATAAGCAATCTGCTCTGAGACCTTAAGGGGTATTGGAGAAACCATTGGTGAAAATATAAGAAACCTCTAAAAGGGAAGTAGATATGTACTAATGTTTTCCAGAAATAATCAAAATGCAAGGTATTTGCTTAATATCTATAGCACTATTGGTTCAAATCTTTTGTAAGGTTCAGATTCTAGGTTGTCACTGCTTTACTTATAAACCAGTTACCTGTGTTTTTCAGAGCAATATAAGCAATCTACTGTTAAATGCTAGCTAACCCATGAAGTCTCCTGAAATCTGAGGGTGCTTGGATCCAGAGGAAAAAAAAAAATCTCAAGAAAAAAGATTACTTAACTGATTAATATTACCAAAAAGATTGTGACCACCCTGCTTTGGTGAAATGGGTGGGAGTAAGGTGCCAGCACCAAAAACTCTGAAGAGTTAATCTCAGTCAGATCCTACTGCATTTTGATTCCTCTAAAATTACACTGGTTTGCCCCACCTTTCATGAGACAACTTATCCCTGTAGTAGAAATGTGAAGTTCAGTTCTTCTCCAGCATGACAGGATTTGAAGCCACAGATAATGCAGCTCAGAATCCTAACCCTCAAATTATGTGAGAGACTGGATAAGATAATCGATTTCTCCACTTGAAACAGAAGTACAGACATGCTGCCCTGAATGCGAAGAGAATAGGCAGGAAGGAGGCACAATATATACTAATACTAGAGTACTTAATTGTGAGTTTTATTTATTATAATCCATTGATTGCCTACTTTGAAAGTATAAGCAGTCCCAGAGGTGTGCATTACAGTCTGAAGGTGTGTTCAAGATGGTGCAAGGTAATGGTGGTTGTGTTGCATTAGTTCATATTGGGCTTGTGTATCTTGTGCAATAAATATAATACAGTTATGTGTGCAATTACCTGAGGAGCCTTATTTACAAACTCCTTTCCATGACTCTTTCCTGTCTTATCTGCTTGTTACAGGAATCTGTACCTTAGTGAATAATAAGAAATGAATAATAAGAAATCTTGGAACAGTGCTGCTGTTTCTGCCTCATGGTTAATCAGAAGTAGATTCTCAGTAAATGGAGACAGTTAAGTTTCTTAATGAAATATTTGTGATACTGCTTTCTTAATCTTAGCTGTTTTGGGGTTCCATCATTATTTCAAATGCTGAGACAGAGATGAGTGTAGTGCCTGAAATTAGTGTAATTAGGCAGAATAAATAACATATTAATTGCTAATTTTATGCAGAAAATTGAACTGCAATGGACAGCAGCTGACAAGCTTTTAAAGTAGCAGAAGTAGGAAACAGCAGATGGGTTATTTGAGGAGTGCAAGTGTGTTACTTTAATGTTAAAAAAAGGAAAGACATATGGTAACAGGTTTGAAGACAACTGAAGACTAAGTTCACAGTTTAAACATTTACATTTGTTGAAGTGTGATGGAAATTTTTTTTCTTCCAAGAATATTTCACAGAAGCATCAGACCAATATGTCATTCTTCTGAAAACTATTAAATCCTTTCCTTCCTGACCCTCGAAGGCTCTTTTGAGCTACAGCAGATTTCCCAGAATTGCAGAAGCTTTTAACATCCCTCTCAATTCATTAATTAACAAACTTGTTTTCTTCTGGTAGTTGTCTGGGTAGGCATAACAGAAGAGCTGGCTGGTGCATGCAATGTATGATGATACATACACTGATGTTTTGTGAGACAGGGGTGTATTTATCAATTACAGGGAACAGACTAAGCTATTCTGTTTTCCCTAGGTCTGTTTTAGTTGTGCTGCAGTGTGTGGTGCTGGTTAAACTTACACTTTTTTGCTTTGTTCCCTGATAGAGTACTGGGAATTACTTGAGGAAAGCAATATATGATTGGACAAGAAGTAGTGATCTGCTAAGCTTGTCAAAATTATGTCTTTCGGGTTGGTGTATACATTCTTCTCAACATTTGACAACATGCTTCTTCAAATCTGTTCCGTTTTGATCCTGTCTGTCTTGGGAATTAAATGAATTTGTTCTCAGGAATGATTTTTCTGTAAGTCAGGAAAGACAGTGTAAGTTGCTTGTGCTTTTTCTTTTCATGATAGGCTTGTCCTTTCCCCCTGCCCCTTTTTCGTTGTTATATGCTTTTACTGAATGGTCCATTAAAAAAGGCATTGTTGCTAGGTAGATACTACCTTATGTAACAAATTGGTACTTGGCCTCGGGGTCTTATCCCTGAATTATGTTTCCTAGGCTGTAGATTCTTTTAAATTTAATTGAAAGAGTCACAGTTAAACTCTACCATAAAACAAATTCTACAAAAACTGATAGGACTGACTGCTGCTTTTTCTTGCAAAGAAGCAATGCTATTGCTTTGTGAGCAAATATATGGGGAATAATAAATCAAAGGGTGCAGTGAGGGCCATCCAGTGCACACCAGGTATACCTATTCATAGTTTCCACAAATTTGTGTTATTTTGGGCCTTTAGGGCTGCTTTTGTTTCATCTTTGCTGGAGAGTCTGGCATCAAACAGCAACCTGAGATGCCTATTTTTATTTCATTTATGTTACTATATGTATATGTCTATGTATATGATTAATATTGGCACTATAAAAATCTGTCACTTTTCCTGGATCCCTTGGAACGGGTTTTACATCTTTTGGGTACCTTTAATGATTTTTTGAGAAACAGCTAATTTTTTTAATTAAGTTTTTTAATTAAAGACTTTTTAATTAAGTTATTTTTCTGGAGTTTTTTAAAAAAACTAGGGATGATTGCTTGGCCTCCTGCTTCCTGTGTTTGGCATTCAGTGATTCTGTCAGTTGGATTTCCTGAAGGAACTGGATTCATAGAAGTAGCTGGAAAAAAAAAAAAAACCAAGTAGACATTGCTGATGGTTGTGTTTGGTAACCTCTTCTCATTAATTGTGTCTTGTTGGCTTGCAAATACAGCTTGGGTAATTGAGTCATTCCTGACTGTTGACACTTTGAATAAAAATGAGAAGCAGATGTGATTAATTAGGAAAGAGGAAACTGGCTTCAGGATAAGGCAAAAATTGATTGGGTAGCAGTGTCACAGAAATTTAAAAGAAGTCACTGGGAAACAAAATTAATTTGTTCAGTCATGCAAGAAGTTATTTCAAGGAACTTAAAATTACAGTTTTTCATGTTTTGTAGTGACTGAGTTATATACATATATATTTTTTCCTTGAATACTCAAAATGGACTGTGCAAGGGTTCACTTTGCAACTGCAGCAGACACTTCTATGAATTTCTTTCTGAACTTTGATAGTCATGGTGATAGAGGCAATGCACCTAAAATCACTGAATGTGTAAGTAAACCCTTTATAAAATTATATGTGTTTCATAGTCTGTCTAGTTTATTGTCATTCTCCTTGTAGCTTAAATTTTTACGATTGTGTCATTTTGTGTTTTGATGATCATGCAGATGTTTTGGAGTTGACTAGTGTGAAGCCATAAGCTTTCTACAGCAAGCATTAAAGGAACAGCTTTAATGAACAGTCAGAACTCGATGCTCAGATTAATAATTTGAAGCCAAGAGGATCCATTTTTAACCCCGCTGACCTATATATTAGAAGTTGCTAAATTTAGTTTTTCTATTAATACAGGTTTAGCTAAAGCATACCTTCCATAAGACAATAATCTTGGTAAGAACACATGAAAAACTGGAAAAACTGTTGCAGGATATGGTAGCTTGTTTCAGTTGCAGTCATAGAATCATAGAATAGTTAGGGCTTGAAAGGCCCCTAAGATCATCCAGCTCCAACCTCAATGCCATGGGTAGGGACACCTCACACTAAACCATGTCACCCAAGGCTCTGTCCAGCCAGGCCTTGAGCACTGCCAGGAATGGAGCATTCACAATTTCCTTGGGCAAGCCATTCCAGTGCCTCCCCAACCTCACAGTAAAGAATTTCTTCCTTATATCCAATCTAAACTTCCCCTGTTTAAGTTTTAACCCGTTACCCCTTGTCCTATCACTACAGTCGCTAATGAAGAGTCCCTCCCGAGCATCCTTATAGGTCCCCTTCAGATACTGGAAGGCTGCTATGAGGTCTCCCTGCAGCCTTCTCTCTCCTTTTTTCTTCTTTTCCTTTTCCTTTTCCTTTTTTCTTCTTTTCCTTTTTTCTTCTTTTTCTTTTCCTTTTTTCTTCTTTTCCTTTGCTTTTTACTTTTCCTTCTCTTTCTCATTTTCCTTTACTGTTTCCATTTCCTGTTCTGTTTTCTGCCCATCCAGCTCCTCTTTCTTGTTTCATCCACTTTTCAGGATGTGTTTATTAAGCTCCCTTTGGTGAACAGCCTTACTACAAGTTTCTGGACTGCCTAGCAAAAAAAAGCCCAGGAGGCTGGCTGGTGCATCAATGCCCAAAGTAAGCACAGCTAATAACTGTTTTGTACTAAGGATTAATATTTCTTCATTATGCAATGAAAACAAGTCATCCTGACAGCTTCAGCGTTTTTCCACGTGTTGAAGACAGAAAATTTAGAAGGTAAAAAGGCCAAAATGCAACATGCCTGCAGATTTCCATGGGTCAAATCAGAGAAATAACTGATTTGTACTGTTCTTACTTGCTGCTCTTTGGCTCAGAGTCCTGTTATGCTTTTAGTGGCGTGGATAGAGAAGAATATGTTAAGAATATGAGCATCTATGACTAAGGTAAGCAGTGGAAAAGTCTGACCTACTGCTTGTGGAGTAGCTGCTATCACATGTCCCTGCCAAACATTTTGGCTTATGACTGTTACCCCTCTGTCACGAAGCAAACCAAGGGTGATGTCCTTTCCTACAGATCAAAGTCAGTGGGAATTCCCTTTGAGCAAAAGGAGCAGCTGTTACCTGCGAGAGGCTGAGGGCTGAGGGATCATGTTTACCTGGAATTTCCCAAGGCAAAACCCACAGCTGCTGGCAGGTATTTGTCAGCATGCGGCAGTCTAGCATGCAGAAAACAAACATGGTATGTAGAGCAGTGAGCACTTAACCTGAACACTGCTGGGAGGAAAGTGGAGAAATCATGGGCAATGCCATCCCAGGATCTCCACAGATGAGCACAAGGCAAGTGGATATTACATCAGTACCAGGAAATAAGGACATCGTACAGCATGTTGTGACTGCCAAAGTATGAACGGCTCAGAAAGATTAAACCTATTTGTGGAGGGTACATCCAAAAGAATATCCTGAACAGAATGGTCTGGATATGGCTTATGCCTGTGGAAGTCTCTTAACACACCAATGGCCAGAAGCTAGAGCTGCTTACCAGGGAAAGAAGCAGCCAAGAAAATGCTTTACTGCCTATCCTCCTCCTCATTCACCTACTGCATGCCACCCCTGCAAACAGCACACTAGAGTGACTCACTGAGTTGGCCCCAGGCAGATGTTCTCATAGAATATTTTAACCCCCAAAATCTCAAGAAAACATCCCCAGAATTAAGATCAAACTTATATACTTTGCATATAGACTGTCTCTTTCATTTAGAAAAGATTATGATATGAGCTTACAAACAAAAACAGACAAAATGTGCAGGTATTTCAGATACAATCGCTGTGACTGCTGGCACCTACCACTTTCATTACCTCCCAGCTTCCAACTGACACTTGGAGGAAAGTGCTTCAAATACACCTTTGGGACCCACTTAATTTGTCCTGCACATGAAATCTCCATTATAGTTATTTGAAATATCCTGTGGAATTATGTGGCCCAAAGAAAATACCTGACATAAGTCATATGGAAATAAATATCTCACCCCTACCTTACTATAAAACTGTAATGCACATCCCTAATCGAGAATAAAATACAGCCCTCCACTTCTCTGTGCAAAGATAGTTTCATCAGCTAATACTTACTGTTACAAATATCATCACTGCTCTCTGTATATTCTTCTAAGTGGTGTTCGTTAAGTTTAGTATGTTTCCAGGGATGCGGCATCTACCACCTCTCTGGGCAACTTGTTCCAGTGTTTTACCACTCTCATTGTAAAAATTTTTTCCTTGGATTTAGATCAAATCTCCCCTCTTTTAGTTTAAAATCATTACTCCTTGTCTTATTGCAACAGGCCCTGCTAAAAAGTGTTTCCCCCTATTCTTATAGACCTTTTTTCTTACAGATCTGCTTCTTAAATACTGAAAGGCTGCAATAAGGTCTCTTTGGAGCAGGTGTATGACATATATAGCATACAAGGTATTGCTTATGATCAGACCCAGAAATAAGATTTATTTTTTTTATTGCTTTCAAATAATATATTTCTATAAGTGGACACTAATAATTTACCTCTCTAAATATGACAGTACTGGAATTTACAGCTTTTGATGTGAAAGGCCAGGTTGGACAGAACCTTGGGCAACATGGTCTAGTGTGAAAAGTCCCTGCCCATGGCAGGGAGGTTGGAGCTAGAGGATTGTAAAGTCCTTTCTAACCCAAACCATTCTATGATTCTATGAAATTTGTCCTGGGAAGAGTTCTGAATAAAGCTATGCACTGCATAAGTTTCAGTCTAAAACCAGCTCGCACAAAGCAAGGGGAGCCCCTGCAAGCCTACAAAGACTTCAACATGTGCAAGCACCATCAGTCTGCTCTCAGGTTTAAAGTTAGGTTTGTACCTATTTAAGCAAAACTTTAGTGGCTTGCATATGTGATAAGCACAAGCACATACAACTGCAGATGGCTCCCTGACCCTGTTCATCGATACAGCTCTGCTCATCTTCATATATTTTTCAAACATTCACATATCCCGCACGTTCTCCTCCAGTGCCTTTCTTTCCCCTGAGATTTTCCAACAGCTTCTCCCTAAATAAGCTAGCCAGCTTTCCCAGGCTGTGTATTTCTTAGTGGTAAATTGCATCAGAAGTTTTCTGTATCAATTCTTTAGAAAAAAATGCAGAAACTAACAAAAAATAACACTTCTGAATTAGATATCGTAATACCAGCTGATCATATAGTAAGCAATTCTTTGTCTTAAAAAGCAGCACTAGATATGTTGCTACAAAACATATTAAACCACAAACAGATAATATCGTTTTGATGAATAAACAGAATAGCTATTATTTCTCACATCAAGTATCGGCAGGTGTGTTTTTCAGTCTCTGTTTGGTGTGAGACTATGTGCTAGGAGTTCTCTGAAAATATTTACACTTTCATATGTATTCTATTTTTCATTATTTGATCGCTGTAACCATCTCAAAAGTAATTTCTGCAGACCCGTGTCAAAATTTACCAGTCCAATTTTGTGTTACTTGAGACACAATGATTCAGCAGTATGGTTTAAAAAGCTTTTTTTGCATACTCAAAAATTAGTTCCTTTCTGCTTCCAGGCTAAACAAACTGTGGCCTCTTTCCAGCAAAAAATAAAGGAACTCCTTATTGAAAGCAAAGATTTTGTAAGTTTATCTTAATGAGGTGGTTACAGCACTCGTTTTTTAATTATTTGGAGGAATCCTCTCGGACCCAGTGAAAATGCCACAGAAGGATATTAATCTGGGCTAGAAAAATCCAATTATCAGAAACAAGCAGGCAGCTTTTCTAAACAACATCCATCACATTCTGCAGGATTCCAGTTTTAATTAAAACAAACAAAGCCCTGGTGTTCTGGGTACAAAGAAGGACTCCAAACTCTCCAGTCTGGTTCAGGCTCAGCTGCCAGTTCTGTCTTCCCTTGGCTTTATCTATATTCAAAGTCATACCAATTTAACTCCCAAACAGTTTTTAATCACATTTAATGAAATAGATGCTAACTGCTGCAGAAATGCACTTAATTTGATTTAAATAATGTTTATATCAACCTAGTTAATTGAGTTTGTCGCCACCTCCACGGAACTTTCAAACTGAATCAAGAGTGTCTTCAGATTATATGACTAAATTTAAATTATACAGCAAAATTTTGAAAGTAAATGTTACCTTTGTTAGGGAACCCCAGTTTTGGGAGAGGGCTTAGGCAGCCACAATCCCCATGGGAAAACCAAAGAAGAACTTCACAAATCACCATCTTGGGGCTGGGGATCATAAGGGCATGGGTTTGCACTAAGAGCCATTCCTTGCACTGTGAAACCATAGCTGGACAGGAATTTAATGTGCTGTGAATGTACTCAGGATGGAGTTTGAGTGAGTAACATACAAATGAGCCGTATTCTCTATTAAAAGGACTGGCTAAAATATTAAATGAAACTGGTGTGTCATGAGAGCATAGCTGCAAAGGCAGTTGTTTTCAAAAGCTGCCAGGTATTTCAGTTATATACACAGCAAATAAAAATGAAGGTACGTGCACACTCAATTATACCTACCCCTACGGAGTCATGATCCCTACTCAAAGGAGCAGGAGTTCTAAATAAACTAATTGCATATGGGAAAATTCAGTGACATAAAAAAATAGCTCTTGAACGATGAACTGGCACTAATGGTGCCAGGATACCTTATTCTGATGGTACGTATTAGTTAGCAAACTAATTAGTTAGCTAAAACAGCAAAATAACTTCCTTATCCCAGATGCAAGCAAATCTCATACTTTGAGATCTTAAAGTGAATCACTTGTTTTCTCACAACATGTTAATAATGTATCATCCAATTCAGCTAAACAGATACAGCCACAAGCAAAGAGTGGCTTAAATTAACAAGCTACTTTTTATATAAGGATGCCTATTCAAAAAGAACTTTAATGTTGTGGGTCATACCAACCTAATCTGGTTTTTAAGAAAATTATAATCTTATATTACTCACAAGCTTTTCGCTCTTGCCTGTTCAGCCACAAAGCAGTTTCAAATGTTTTTTCCTGTATTTGGAATTCCCCCTTTATCAGCAACTCTGCACATTCCTTTAAACAACCCATTGTCACTGCAGCCAAGACACTATTTGTTATTTTAAGGATCTAGCAGATAGGGCAAAAATACTACTTCAATATATTAAAATAGCAGATAATTGTGCTGAAAGAAGCTGCACAAATGAATAGCAGAGGAGATTTGTTTAGCTAATTCAGTGTGCCCAGAGACTGTACCACCAGTCACAGTGGCAGCAGAACTACCCCTCCATATCCCAGGCCACAGATGAAGCAGCTCCTGGTTTATTCTGGGGTTCTGATCACCTGATTGCCACACTGTGTTTGTTTTCATATGTCCTAGCACGGCTAGGACAAAACACCAAGTTCCATTGGTGACAAAGCCCAAGCATTTTTCTCTGGAGACCCGTAACAGTGCATATTAGCTAGCTAACTAATTAGCTGGCTGAAAGACATCCTTTGGACTTGGCTCTCACCAGGCTGAAAGGAGTACATTGCTTCCTATGCCCCTCAACTCACACCAAGAAAAGGGTGGCCTAAGCTAAGTCCCAACATGGGGCACAGATTTACTGGACTCCTAATTCCTTCACAGTAACTGAAATCTACATTTACACAAAATTGTAATTAAAAGCAGGAGACTGGAGTATTAGCAGCAGCGCTCTGAATCTCCCTAGCAAACTGCCCATGTGTGTATATAGTGAGCTAATGAAGTAGCCCACATGTTTCAATACTGTTAGGAGAGGTGGGCAATGGAGCAGTAATTTGGGGAATAAGGTTAAGCTGAACAGGGAGAGAAGAAAAGAAGAGTATTTGGTATGTCACATGAATCTTACTAAAAGCTGTATATGAACTGGTTTGAGTATGTATACGGCAAGGTAGGTTAAAACTAGCTGAAAGATTAAGCAGGACATTTTACAGACCTAGCAAGACAGATTCAGCAAGGCTGGAAGAGAGAGGAGGAAGTAGTGAGTGGCCAGGAACAGACATAGCCCACAGCCATGTGTGTAAGTGCCACTGAGCTGTGTCCTGCTGGGGTGCATGCACCCACAGCCACCAGCGAGGTTGTCTCCCAGGTGTCTGGGAGAACCAGAGATGCCTGGGAAAGGAAGCAACCAATCCAGATCAGCTATCAGAGCAGAGGGAATGAGTGAGGCCTCGTTGGTGTCAGTGAGCATTGCTGAATTTGGGCAGAGGAGCTCACAAGGTCCCCTCACAAGGAGCTACAAAGTCCTCTGGAGCTCTTCCACTACAGCTGATTCTTGATGGGTATCTGGGAAAGCCCTGCATCATGTGCCGCTGCTCCTTCTGCGTAGAGCAGGGGGAATGGGAAAGTTATTTACACATCAGACCTGGCCTGAAAAACAGTTCTGGCTGCTGTGCTACTAGCATGGAGAAGTGAGAACAACCTCTGCCTCCAATGGGTTTTGCTCAGTGCACAGAGAGCTCTGCAGTTCCTGGCACTGCTCTCCTGCAGATGTTTCACAGTATGTATCTCATGCCCCAGAACCTCATGGACTACCTTGCAGTGGATGCAAAACACCTACTTAACCAGTGGCAACTAGTGTCTTTCTTCTTATGCACCTTTTTACATCCTGACAGCCCACTGTGGGCCAGTCTTCTGGCTGTCTCCAGTTATGAGGTGGGCATCCAGCTGACGTCAGGTCACCCTTGTGTGTCATCCCACTGAGAGTATGTAACAGGCTGCTGCCTCTCACACAAAGCCTGAAGCACAAAGGGGCATAAATTTCTTAGGTGGGAACTGATGGATTAAGAAGGGATTAAATGAGGTGCTGAGACGAAAAACACATCAGTGCTCAGAACAGGGATCCAGCTTCGTCTGGAACTCAGGAAAATAAAGGAGAGTTGATGACCTTCAGAAGAAGGGGCAAGCAATTTAGGAGTACAAGGGTGATGTGAGGTTATGCAAAGAGAAAATCAGAAGGGCCAAAGCCCAGCTAGAACTTAATCTGGCTACTGCTGTAAAAGACAATTAAAATGTTGCTATAACATTGTATGTCAGCCACCTCAGGGCGTGGGGTGCAGCTGCAGACAGGCAACTTTCCTTTAATCCTGGGGGAGCAGAGTCATGAAGGGCACTGTGGGAGTTGTGGCTCCTGTCAGGCAGCACTAGGAAGCAGCACTGCCCAACAGCCAGCAGGCTCGCACCTGGGGGTTTCACCATGGCAGCTTGTGCGCCCCTCTCCTAAAAGTCAGATGCAGGTTGCTTTACTCCTCTCCTGGCTTCCTGGCAAGACTCAGGATGGGCTTTGCCCTGGCAAACCCATCATTCAGAGTCAGCAAAAATTGTTCAGCTACATACACAAGATGTCCTGCTCTCCGAGTCATTAGCACCACCGGCCTTAGCAGTTGAGTAAGCCATTAGTTTCTCCCAGAAATATCATTTCCCCTTGGGAGCTTTCCAGGGTAACCTTGCCAAAGCCTTCCTGGATGGTACAGGTAACACCCTTTCTCTTTTATCCTCATTTTAAACTCTGAGCCAGAGATGGCTCCGGGGGCATGATACCACTGGCAGCAAGACCAAAGCTTGCATAGACTCTCTTTCCTGCCTCAAAGCCTAGCTCTAATCCTCAGCAAAGAGCTGTGGTCCAATTTACAGCATGTTTTCTCATCCTTCAATAGCTGGAACATCAAGTCCTTCTGCAAAACCCACCCCAGCACACCACAAATGATACATAATGAAATAACAGTGCCAGCTTATGAGAAGCAAGCACCGAGAACAGAAAAACATTTTCTCCTCAAGAGCTTTTGTCCACTTCACTAATGGGGCAGGCTTTAATAATCATGGCCTTTTTTTAAAATCACACATAAAAATATGGGGAAGCACCTGCAAAACACAAAGTGCTGTGTTAAGGTGGCACATTTTCCGTTGTCTTAAAACACTGGTATTATTTTTTAGTAAATGGCCCCAAACAATTTTTCAGCTTGTCTTAGATAAAAAAGCACAATGGAGAACTTGATTAATTTTCTTGTTCCATGTTCGATCAATATTTGACAATTTAACTTGCTAAATCCTTTTCTTTCGTTAATCACAATCCCCACACTCCTGCCTCCCCCTCCCCACCACCCAGTTCTTCCCATTAGCACCTTCTTGCTACAGTTCAGAGCTGACCTTGGCTTTTGGAACCAAGGGCAGGGCTCTTATGATCAGGCATTTACCAATAAATGAGAAGAAACATACTGAGTGTCAGCCTTCAAATACTTCATTTAAGGAAACTTTACTGTTTCACAGCTAAATGAGACCACAGTCACATGTGGGCCAAACTTGGCTTCCACTGCAGTCTATGGGAATTAACGCTTGCAAATATCTTCACTTGTCTTGGTTTTGTGATAACTGAATTTAATTTCATTTTCGTGGATATGAGGATTTGCACCAAGGGAATTGCGAGAGGTTGCAAAATAAACTCACACAGTGTAAAAAGGTGGGGGGAAATACCCGCGTTCTAAGTCCAGTTCTTCGCATTGAGTTTCATCTATATATCAGCCCAAACCTGCCATTAGAGTTTGTTACATAAATGATATTTAAGAGCATGAGCATTAATGGGAAAGCTACAGTCACATTAGAACACAGTAGCTGCAGTCAGACTATTCATTTTCTCAGCAAAAGAACCTAAAGCATGTTTTAAGCAGAAATATCACTGTTTCCTCATATCACGTATTTAATTAGAACAGATAAATTAAATTACTTCCTTTGCCTGTATGGCATGAAAACCCTATATAATTACAGAAGAGAAGGCCATCCTGCAGGCCATTTTGTGCCATTATTACTGCACTGATTCACCTGATCTTGAGCCAAGCTCCACTTTAATCTTCCAAGTCTTGTTTTAGCTTCAGGAACAGCCAAACACACCCAGTTGGCAGTATAGTTTAGGTTTCCCACTATTGAGTGAAAAAGGGAAATGAAGACCAAGCTATTTTTCTGACGTAGGGGATTTTTTTTCAACAGTAAATTATTGTGATCCATAAAATCCCTAAGAGTTTAATGAAAAAAAGAGAAGGGGTGGGGGAAGGAAGCAATTTCTTTCATGCATTTTACTAGTTAAATAGCAACAAAATTTTCTTTGGGTCAAGGAATGCTGTTGCCCTAGTTGCCATGGAGTGTCCCTACAGCCCTCAGTACAAAGTGGTCCTGATCTACAGCAGTATAGATAATAATGATCGCAGGAATAGGTACAATGATGGTGATTTCAATACTAACTTTCATTTGTGACTGTAAATAGTACCCAGCCAGTACTGACCAACAGACTTGACCCTGGTTTCAGATGTCTGTTGCAAACCCAGACACAAGACCCGCAGAGACTGAATGGCAGTGTAGCAGGCTTTTTGGTATAACATGAGCTGTGGACTATTGGTCAGCAGCTGACACCTTCAGTTTCCATCCATGCCTGAGCAGTGATCTGTCCCTGGCAGAAACACCCAGATTTGATGTGGGGGCTTTCTCATCTTCTGCCATTTCAGCAGCTTATTGGGCCCAGTGCTAAAGTTGGCTGACTTCAACTTTGAGAAACTAAATCTTGTTTTGCCTTTATTTGTGAGATCAGAGACCATAGTTTCAGGTATCCTCCCCTCCCCTTTGTGTACACACTCAGACTCTGATTGAATTACCTCTTCCTTTTCTCTGCAATTAATTAAATGAACTCTGCTCATCAGCCTCCAGTTCCCCAAACCACAGGGTCAATCAGCACAGGGAGCTGCTGTGGCTCTGCCCTACTGTCCCATCCCACAATCCTGGTGCTGGGGTGCTTAGCACCCTGTAGCCTCCATGAGTGTCTCCTTGAGCAAGGGCACCCCTGACATGGAAACCCTTTTGTACAAGCTTCTTGATCACCAACAGAAATTACACAGACCCCTTGGTCTAGGATTTCCTGCTACCTGGTTGCTCCTATCACACCATGGCCACAATCCACTTTTTCTCGCTGTGGTGTCCCTTACTATTTATTCCTGTTCTGACTTTTTTTTGCCATCTGCAACTGCGTGTTCAGTCACTCAGCAAGCAGCTTGTGTTTCTTCCACTGGAACACTATGGTTTTGCTTCTTACTTTAGTAAAGTTCACAGATTTTTTTAGTTTTTTTTCTGGTCAGGCACAAGTCAACCCTAGCAGAAAGGCAGACAGACATCCCATGAAATTTGGAAGGAAATACCGGCTGGACTAACCCAATCAGAGCTATCAAAAAGAGAAATCAACAAGAAAGTATTTGTATTTATGGATAACATTGCCTATCCCTGCCTAAAGGAAGGGACAGACTAGTAATTACTGGGGTTCATTAAATCTGCTTCTTATCCTGTATATTCAGTAGCGAACACTGAAGAACTGCAGTCTTGATATATGCCAGGGAACTGGTTACTTTCCAGTGTCACTCACAGGACCAAGGTGAGCACTGTCTTTCTAGTCAATGTAGTCACTTCCACCTGCTAGCATTTTAGAGGTCTAGTGGAGAAAGTGAAATTCAGGTTCCCCCGGGAGATGGAGATGAGCGTCACGGACCATATCCTGCAATCTTAAGAATTGGCAGGTGGTGAATGCTTCCTTTGCTTCTGCTGAAGACTGGCTAACCACGCAAGTATGCTATAGCATAGACATGGAGGATATAATGTACAAAGAATAAATACACAACAAACATGAAAGTATTTGGTGATAGTAAAATAATTGGTAGAAAAAGGAAGGCAACAAGAAGCCATAACCAAGCCAGAAGATCTCTGTAGTGCACAGATAGATGCCTCTCAGTCCTGGGAGCAAGTGGGCAGTGGATGGTGAATGAATAATCATTTGGTTAGGTAAAATCCACATTTCTGCAAGTTTCACACCTGAAGACCTGCAGTCAATATCCTCATTTCCTCACAAGTCCAATCACCAGTGACAAGAACAACTTTCTCCTCCAACCATAACCTTAGTTTGAGAGATAAAAGTTGCAACCATTTCAGTGTTCCTAAACCCATAATGAATCAAAAGCAAGTATCACAGACAGCAATACATCCTGTAATGCCTGGTTGTTGAAGAGATAAAGAAACCACTTTCTTTGCCAGTATCCCATGCATGTCGGAACTCAGTAATAACGTATTTTGATCTACCAGCATGCAACAAAAGCACTTCTGCTCAGCCAAAACCACATATCTTGGCAGTCTACATTCTGAAAGACAACAAAGACACAGTCTAGAAACTTGGCAACTGTCCTGGCATGCTACACCTTGGGCTTAGCACATCAGTCACGCTATGCTGGCTCTGGTTTTACCATAACACAGTAATACAATGGGAAATTCTGGAGTTTTGGTCTTCAACACATCCTCTCTGCTGGCCTTCAGAAGCTGCTTCAGAAGCAAAGTGACTCCCTGAGCTAGGAAGTCCTTCCTGTAATCCACTCCTGGTGAAGGAAATGTATTAAATGGAGAAAAATACTTAACACTAACTCTCTTATTTGCTTGTTTGCTCTGATAGGCGTTTTCTAAGACCTGAATAATGGCACCATGAACATAACACTTGCACACCTCTTTTTAAACATTAACCAACAAATTAACGTATCAGATCTCAGATTCAGCCAGGGATCCTGGAGGCAGACTAACAGAGGTCTCTACCCTTGGTGAAAAGACACTGCACTAGCATATTTCTAGTGGGATACTAGGCTGGGGGAGAGTAAAGGAGAGAAAATGTGGAAAACTTCAGAGTATTAGGAGGGGCTTGGGCAATTTCCAAACAGGAAGCAGTCATCAAATATTATTTGTTATGGATGGACTATGATACCCAAATTAAAAAGTCATTGTGCTAATTGCATACAAGGGGAACTAGTTACCTCTTGGGTTAGCTTTATTAATTCTCACACAATGCTGAAAGCACCAGAGCTATGCTAATCCATGCCACTTCAGGATCTGGCCTTATTTTGCAGAATGATGGCTGTGAAAACATTAAATCAGCTTTTGAGGGCTTGAGAAAATATAAGGAATTTACTGTAAAACTCTTACAACACAATGGATCTCACCTATCTGGGCTAAAGCCACTGAATAAACAGTGTACTGTGTCAGGGAAATGATACTGGTTAATACTGGTAGATGCAAAATTTGCTTAAAAAGAAAAGAATTTCAAGGTAGATGGGGGAACTGTCAGAAAAGCAAACCTGATGTTTACACCAGGCAAAACACCAGGAATGCTCTGAAAAGCCCAGCTATTAGGCACATGACTAAATACAGTATATCGATGAAAAGCTGTAGGGCTTCTGCAAAGTAAAGTCGCATGCCACAAATCTACTAGAGTTATCCAAAGGCAACAAACATAAAAACAAAGCAGATCTCACTGACATTGTCTAACTGAGCTTCTAAAAGGCATTTGAAGCAGGTTTTTCACAGAAGGCTCTTAAAGAAATTAAACTGATCTAGAAAATGAGATAAAGAGAGACTTATCAGATGGATAAAGGCTGTTAAAAGTTAAGGAATAACAGTGTGTATCTTTACAATGTTATCATTGTAAAGATACTTGTCTTCTCAAAACCTTTTCTCCCACACACAAAACAAACCCAAACCTTCATCCCCTCACTTGAAAAATGGGTCAGCCATTCAGCCACATTTTTTTTAAACTATTTTTCCTTTTGAAAACAAGATTTTGTTCATTACTTGAGAAGATAGTACTGTGCATGTTTTCTCTTTTCAGTGAGGCTTCAGAGGGAAATACTGGTACTACTGAAGACAGGAGGCAGTGAGAGTGCTCTTTCTGTTGGCAGACAGTCAAACACTGTGCGTGTTTTCAGCAAGGACTTGGCAAACAATAAACCAGCAATCCTACCCTTGATACCAGCAAGAGCTGTTGAACAAGCAACTGTGCAATCACTTTGCAAATACTTAGAAGACATCAACAAGACTGAAAATGATCAGCATGGATATCTGAAGAACAGTCTTTGGCTTGCTGGATAAGTTGGAAGTGATACAGATACTTCTTGACTTGAGTAAGGTTTTTAGTAGCATCACATGGTACTTGCAAAAGCAAGTTAATGGATATTGGCATAATGCATAATGCATTCAGCTGCCTTAGTGACTACCTTCATGTTTGTTCCTGCAAGGGCCTTGCCTAAGCAGAGTTGTAATCCGTATTCATGTGAGCAGCTTAGAGGACAGAGGAGAGTGGACTGAAAGGTGGCACACCATGCTGGAAGGTTTTTTAAAGCATTTTGGAGAATGGGACTAGAATTCAATCTGAATGTGAGGAATAAGAAAAAGCAAAACCCAAACAAAGGTGACATTCAGTAACAACAGTGCACAGTGCAATACTTGCGAAAGAAAAATCAAAAGTACAGGTCAGTGGTTAGTCAAAAAGGGAGGCTGGGCTGGAAGCTGATTTTAAGCTGAATAGGAAGTAATAATGTAACATTGTTAATTTGTCTCAGCTGTACTAATGACAGCATCATGCATATCTCACAGAACATAATAACAGCTTTCTTTGCTAGAAAAGACCTCAAATGCCACATTGTGTTTGGTTATAAAAGACCTGGAGAAGATAGAGAGAATCTGAATTATAAGACTTCGAATTATCGACTATTGGAGAAGATTGATCTTGCTCTATCCTAGACACAGGCAAGGTTGGGGAGGGCAATTAGGTAGTAATCTTCCAATGGAATGCTCTAAAGGTTATTTGAGAGAGGATTGTGATACATTTTTTTCCACAGACACTCAGAGAAAATTAGAAGAAATTCTCTTAATTTGCAGCAAAAATTTAAATTGGATGTTGGGAAAATCCCAACATTTTTTATCAGAGTCCTGAACTAGCAGAATAGATTCATTAGGGATGTTGGAAGTTTTCAGAAACCCACTGAACAAACCCCTTTTAGGGAGTGCCTAAATGCAGTTCATCCTTCTTTGGTGAAAGGACTTGACATAGATCTTCTCTAAGTGATTTTCTAAACACCATATTCTGGGTCTGCAATTTAATTTTTGAGTAGTGGATCTTTGTTTCTGAATATATATATATAATGTTCACCATTTTTTATTCATACTGAGATTGAATCAACTTTATACACAGTAATAGATGGCCCATGTGTTGCATGCTTCACTGATTGGTATATGACTATTATTATATTTGCTGTTCTCAGCTCAGCCAAATAACACACAGACCTCATATACTCTACCAATAATTTTTCTACCATCCACCAGTAAATGAGGAAACAAGTATGAAAGGTGATGACTCCACAGTATCTGCTGTCTGTGCTGTGATACTGCCTACAGGCTATAACTGTCAATCCACCAAATGAGTACAGCCCATGTGAATCATTGTTATGAGGCATTCAGTACATTTACAGTTCCATGCACCCCTATAAAATCACATCTTGGTTGCCAAGAAAATGTCTCTAAGCTTTAAAGATTTTTATTTTTTTCCAACTACTGGGAGGAAACAATAGTCTGACAAAAATTAAATCATACGTATGAAGCTTTGCTCAATATTTTGTGACAACTGGTAAAAAACCTCGATATACTGTGTGGCATCTGTACAGAACAGAATATGCTGCATCCAAATAAGAAACATATGTCTTCTAAATGAAAAGATAAATACTAATCTCAGTCATTACATGCTGACTATTTCTCTTCCCCCACTGGAATCTGTTCTTTAGGTTTTCATTTTCTTTTTTAAACTACACTGTTTTTATTACTGATCACTACAGAATATTTTGTGAAAGTAAGGGTTGAGTTTGTTGGGTTTTGTTTTGTTTTGTTTCTTTCATAAGTAAATGTCATGTTCTTGTTCAGTGAAAATATAACTTTACAGTATAAAAAAGGCTTCTTAAGATAGCACATTTACCTACCCTAATGAGCAGCCCTATCCAGGCTGTATGTCAGCTACTACTATCAAGATTTATTCACCTGACGCAAACTTTGTTTTTCTTCATGGGCCAGGGTTTGGAGAAAAGACACAGAAGTAGTACTTGTAGTAATATCTCTGCTTGTCCTGTGTTAGGTCTTGTGATAAGTGCAACATCAGCTCATTCACAGATGGGGCCCCTAGACATTGCCTACCGTTATGGGGTGGCATCCAGAGAATACGGTGCTGCTCTTACATGGTGTATATAGTAATGGAAAGAAGAAGAAAACTTGGGAGATTAAAGGAAAACATCTTAAAGTGTCTCAGACAAAAATTGACATGAGTGCCAGAATCAGAGAATGCACAGAACTAGGGTAATAATAGTACAAGTATCAGCACTGTATGGTAAGTTAGTTTCTTTCATTGCTCACCTGATTGTCCTAGGGCAGGAATCTTGTGACCAAAGAGCAGTATTACTAACATCAGTCAGGACGACCCAATACCTCTTTGTCTTGTTTAATGTGCTATAGAAGACAGGGACAGCTGGAATCCCTTGCAATTTTCAGCTGAGTGCTAAGGAAACCAAGCTGGTTTACATCCAAATGTGAAATTTATGAGTTTAGGTGGAACACATCTGAAACTCCATGGGTTTTCATGGTATAAAGCTTTCTCTCTTGTTTTGGCTAGAGTTGCTGTTTGGAGATTTGTATTAATCCCAGCCTGTAAACCAGAGCAACATTAGTGGGTGTGAACCTGAAGGAACCATCCAAGCAGAAAGTGTTTTTCATGAAAACCCAGACCATCACATTTTGAGCAGCTCTGCTTTATTTCAACAATTGTTGGCTTAAGACTTTAGGCAGGTGGCTAAAAACCTGCTGGTCTCATACCCCCTTGTCTGCAGCCACTTTCCAAAGGAAAGGAATTATGATTGAATTCCAGTTTCGTTGTTCACCCTCTGAGACACAGGCTAACAGCCAATGCAGCAGTTCTGCAAATAGACTTCTGCCCATTAAAAGTCTACAGAGATGTGTCACTCATGCCAACTCCTCAATTAACCCAGTGGTAACGTGGTGTCTTTATGGGTTAGTTTTGTGGTTCCAGCAGTCCAAGTAAATCCTTACAGGCACTACAAATTGCCTTAAATCACCCCTCTTGCAAAAATCAGCATTTCTGGGCAGGAGTGCCACCACGTGATTTTACTACCTTCCAAAGCCAGGCCCACCTATGGCATGCTTCCCATGTCCAGGTTTGGGAGAGCTCATTAGACAGCCCCACCTTGCCATCTTAATTCCTGATGTGCAGTGTCATCCCTCTTAATTTTCAAAGCTATTAGATTCCTTTTATAAATCTCTGTTCCACTCAACCGAAGCTCAACCCTGTACATGCTTCAGTTTCTGGGTAATACCACTGTGAAGGTCAGTATTTTGGTCCACTACACATAACTGTATTGCAGTGATATTCATATCCTATCAGATGCTTGGAGTGAAATGGGTGTTGTCTTTCTGGACAGCCAACAATGGCAGAAATGCATCCACATGATAATCTGATTGTGTTTCTCATAGCAGACAAAGTACTCAATTATGTGCTTTTTTCTATTTAAACTTATTCATAAAAGTTACTAGAAAACAGGTTTTTTTAACATCTGTATTACTAAACTCTGAGAACTGAGAAACAGTACAATGGGAGCAGAGATAAGAAATGGAAAGAAAGTAAGTCAATAGGCTTACTCTCTTAGTCAAATTTTAATACTTACATTTGTGGCATGAATGCCTCATTGACATGACTAAGAAAAATTTGGCTTTCTGTTGGGGAAATACCATTCATATACATGGTTCATGAAATGAAATCTGGGAATATGTGATGCTGGAAGAGATGTGAAAAATGAGGAGTGGCGTAGATGTGTAAGCTGCATATGCAATTGCAGTCAAACTGCCACAGTGGGGGATCTTGTAGCAGAGCAGATGATGGATACCCCTATGTTTTGCTGAACCCACAGAGGGGGCTGTAGCCTGGGCAGAAAGGCAGCAACATTTTATTTCTGCAGTAATTGCAAGTTTATAGTCCTATTTAGTCTGTTTGAGTGTGGTAGGCTCCTGATTATAGTACATTATTATGCCTCTGTTAGGTGATTTACAACTTATCCTGTAATGGCAACTTTTCTTAAGCTGGAAATACCTTACACAAGATAAGTAAAGGGGCTGCTCCCCTTCTGCTAGAAAAGCCCCACAGATGCCTGATGCTGCAGCCATACAAGTACAGTTTTGTAAAAAACTGTATTCAAACACTCATATACTAAGGATGATGATATTTGCCTTCTAAACTTGATTTTCAGGGGCAAGTCTTTAAGCTGCTGGTTGGGGCTGGAAAAATAAGACAGGATCACAACACTGTCTCCTATTGGCAGTGAAGATCAGAGAAAGGGCACTGCTCCCGTCATCCCCCACTGGTCTGCACTTGTTCTTTGCAATGCTGAAAAGCTTTTTGCAACAAATGGTGCCAGTGATATTTACTAAGAAATATGGGCCTTGGATGGATGCAGGAATCTATAAATGAGCAAAACCTGAGAAGGAGAAAAAGAAAAAGCAGAAGGGACAACAGTGGTTGTACTTGTTTTCTTTGGATCTTCTTTGGACTGTTTGCCTTCTCTCTCTGAAATTATTTGGGTGAACTGGTGCCTCCGTGGTGTTTCTTAATTACCAATGAACTATGCGGGTGAAATTTACTGAATAATAAGACAGATGTACTCTGCAGATTGTCATGCATAGCTGTACATTTGGGAAAAGAGCAAGACCTTACTTATCACATTTAAGCGGGCACAGACCAGAGGGACTCAGGAATTTCTAGCCAATGTTTTCATCCATTAAAAAAAAAATAATAAAAAAAAGAGATGTTTCTGATTTGTAAATTATTGGCTTAATTCAAATTAAATCACATCAGAGATAATTGAAATGGAGTCATCATTGCTTCCAGAGCTTGACTTACTTGAGAGACATCCAGAAGAGGGAAGAGCAGAAGTCAGGAGAAGCACAGAACAAAGAACATATTGCAAATAATTAAAAGACAGGGAACAGAGTGCTTTGGATAAAAAACATTGATTTATGTTTTCCTGCAACGGGTGGACAGTGTAGGAAGCGTATTAGAAGCACAGAAAATAAGGATTCCCAATCAGCACCAAATGGGTCACGAAGGGCAGGCAAAACTGCCAAAGGCTGTTGAGACACAGGAAACTACTGCCTGGCTCCCAGTTACAGGGAGAGGTTGCTCAGTGTGGCCACCTCTTTGCTTAATGTGGTCACCAGTTTTTACAGAGTATAAAGATTCCTGTGAGGAATGAACTCTGAACTAGTCATTAGCAGAATTCATGTGTCTTCAACAAAAAATTCCTTTCAACAAATGGCATCAGCACTGCTTATGTAAGAGGAAATCAGAGGAGTAACAATGGACAGCCGTTAGTAGCAATCCCAGGGTGCAAACAACTGCAGAGCTGCAAAGCCTTTTTTGGGGGGCCAGAAGAGGGAGAAAAGAGAAGCGTGGATGTCACATAGGAAGGGTCTGTGCCAAGCGAACCCATGCTCCAAGTTTCTTTTTCTTTTTTTTTTGCTCCAAGTAAAAATCCCCCAGATGCTGGCATTTTGGCATTTTCAGACAGAAATTATTCTCTTTGTGCTGTGTTTAGAGTATAATACCAATTACAGGGACATTTGAATGCCTGTGGGAAGTCTTTCCATTAGCTTCATTGCTCTTTGGATATTTTCTGTATTCTCATCCCAATGACAGATTCTTGATAATAAATATGTGATAGAAACAACTATTGATACTTCTGGTGTGGCAAATGGGAAAGTAAATACCTAAGAAATCAGTGCCCCTGACAGCAGGCAGCCTTTTCTGAAATTAAATATTCTATGATTTTGAAGCAATATTAACAAGTGTACATCCTAGCTAACAAGACTGACTTCACCAGCAAAACACAACATGTCATTAATGGAGTTACATAAAGTGAATAATCCTAAATACAAAGAACTAAAACCCTTCCTTCATTCGTGTTATACCCTACATGACACCAATTGCAGAACTGGGCTCCTTTCCCCTTGGCAGAGGACCGGCAAAAGCACCACATTTTTCACAGCCACCTTTAATCCCAACAGACATAGCTCAGGAAATACTGCAGGGGATTGCTTCACATCTTACTTAGGTATTGGCCTTTCCACCAGTCATAGTTCTCTGGGTCTTGCTGGGCGTCCTTGGCCACAGAGCTGCCCTGCGTCATTATGCACCAAAAAGCAACAAAAGGAGCTCAGATGGCTTCAAAGGATGTGGGACCCACAGCCCAGGGTAAGGGGGGCTGACAAACAGGGAGGAAAAGTCAGGCTTCAGTAACTTTCAATGACAGCTCTTGTTAGGGTTAAACAAACAACTCAGCCATCGTGCTGTGATTCAATCTGAAGGGGAGCCCATCACCCTTGCTGCTACAGGTCGCAGCACTGCGAAGGAGGTTGTTATCCTCAAAATTAATCATTTGGAGACACGGCAAGAGGCATGCAATGCCAAGCTGAGATGCAAAACTCACTGCTGCCGGCCAGATTGGACACTGACTACTGCCGGTTCTGCCATCTCATTCTGCTTGCAGGATCCTGCCTCACTTACCAGATTACATTTTTGTTCAAATTAGGTAAAAGGAAGTGGTTTCATCAAAATCCATCTTCATCCCCTTCCCAGGCCCCTTGATCAGTCCTTGGAGTGATACACTGACTGGTGCAGATGGACACTTCAAATAGCGCTATATGGAAAAAACCACTAATGAATTATCGTCCTTTATTTGTCCCATTTCTTTGTATTTCTTTGGCTAAAAGAAAAGAAAGTTTAACATTTTAGAAAGCTCTTATTGTGCTTTCCAGCTTTTACTAGAAATAAAAAATACTGAAGCAAAAATCTGTGGTCAGGATTGGTAGGAACCAATGGAGGAGACTTCCCAAGCCTTCAGAACTCCCCAGAAATACCATACACTTGACTTGTTTTCTCATCAGTCCCACCCACATGAGCCCTTCGATATCTTTCTGGCTTTAAGAGTGTTGTGTCTGCCAACATCCTGGATGAAATCTGTCCCAGTCTTGGTAAGTTGGCCACATCTTCTGTGATCCTCCACAGAGGATTAACTCTCATAATTCATCTCTCTGTTACTTTCCTGTGTTAGGAATGGACTACATTCTCATCAGATGAGTGAGGCAAAGTGAAAATCCAGCTGTTGATGCTTTTCTACTGAGCAGTATTTGTTTACTATGGTTTGTACTACAACAGCTCCTGAAAGCCCCAGTGGAGACATAGGCCCTGGGATGATACGGGCTATGTATAAGTTACAGCTACACACACCGAAAGTCACAGTCTAAAATAAGAAGACAAACAACTTGGATGTTATTGCAGGCAAAGAAACATACACATGATGAAAATAAGCAGTCCCAGTGGGAGAAAGATTTGCTTGGGTCTGTGGATTGGCAGAAATTCATCCCTTGAGAATATGAGTATAAAACAACAGCTTAGAACAACATCAACTACCATATATTTAATTTAAATGACATATACTTCATCTGAGCCTCATTTAACATCAGAGTAGCCCATCTATTTCAATGTTTGGATATCTTCTATACTGGCTCTATGACTGGTAATGTTCACAGCAAGTTTTATCATCAGTTCTTTCTGAATTCCTATTTCTCTGGCACTTTAACTCTGCAAAACAGCTCTTTGTCACAGTTATCTTGAACTTACAATAGCTTCACAGCAAGAATTCGGGGGTATTACATGACTGTTATTTTAACATCATTTGTGTATTCAGTTGCACAGGATTATGAAATGTAATTATGAGAAGGGGTTTAGAGAATTTCTGTATAAGACATTTCACAGTCATTAGCAACCTCAGCAAAGTCCTGTTGGACCAACACAGGAAGGCAGATAGATAGAAATGCTTCTATTTTTCTAGTGCTCTGGAGTGGTTTTCCCATTTGTTGATTCTAGAACTTTTTTCAAGTGAATCCTAGTTCCAGGAGCATGGGAAACCACCCTAGATTTACATCCATACGCTGCAGAGAAAAATAGAACCTGATCCCACACAATAAATCATTTTCCATTTCATTTCAGTACGCAATCACATGACAGCACACTGGGGAAAATGGAAATGTAATGGTACTGCAGCTGCACATGGGCACACCAGCAGGAGGACAAACCCAAGACAATACTGAGTTCAGAAGTTCAGATCCAGCACAGGGTTATAAAAGCTGAATTGCAACCAACCTTTGCTGGAGTCAAATCCTTAGAGCAACTCCCCCCCTCCACACACACACACACACACACGGTGTCTTGTGTCCTACAGCAAAATAACTAGCATGCTCAGAAATGACAGGCTTCACACATGATTATTTCTGCCGTTTCCTCACTATTTTCAGTAACTTCTCGGAAGAATCATGAACTTGATCTTTCTCTCCTAATGATGGGAGTTGCAAAAGACACAGCACACCAGATTTTCAATAATTTTCAGTCCTACTTTTTAGCATAATGGCAATGTCATGGCAATAGCATGATGCATTCACACATGATAATAGCTCTGTTTGCAGGAATAAAAAATCCCACAAAATGAAAATATTTCTCAGTGCACACAGGGTAAAAACCTATTGGATTTTAATGCCTCAAGATGTAAAATGTCAATGTTTAACCTAAAGTGCACATAATGTTTGGATGGAAGCACCACTCCTAACCCAAAATTGCTGCAGAGAACATGCTGGGTTAAGCACCTCCTGCAAACTTATGCAGCTTCAGTGGCCAGCAAAAACACCACCTCAGCCAGGGTAAGGCTTCTTGAGGGACTTCACACTGCTAAATGTATTTGTAAGGAAATAGAGTTCCCTGAGGTCCGGTGCTCATCCTCTCCTCCACCGAGGCTCAACCGTTCACAGCAAGAGGGGCCAAGATCAGAATCTCCCCTGATTTTCGTTTTTATCACTGGTCCTGGGTTTCTTCGCTGCTTTAATTCAGAACAGAGCCTCTAGCAGGAAAAGGGTGTGGGGAGAGGACACATCTCCTAAGAGGGCTCCTGCCTGCCACAGCTGAAACCACAGAGATTTTTGTGGGACTTCAGCAAATGAACAGACCAGAAAGGAAAGGCAAAGGAAGCCAGTGAAGGAATTTAGCAAAACAGTGGGTTTGTTGCTGTGGCTTGCTGCTGGGCTCCTTTCTGACCAGGATCCAAGGAAACTGCCAGATGGGCAGAGGACATGTACTGAAGGGGTTTATTCGCTTGTGTGGCCCCAGACAGACCTAGTTGGTGCTGTATGTAGCAGATCTCCAATTTGTTTTCATTTGCTGTTTTCATAAAAAGAGTATCCTTTTGTATCTGGGAATCTAAAATTAGACTCTTAAATCTGAATGCAAGCTCTTAAATAAAGGTTGCAGTCCCAGGCCTCTTAGTGAACTCCTCATTACAGGCAACATCTCACTGCAATACAACCATGTACTTTTAGCACAATGAATTTTATAGCAATCATGATCTCCATCACAACCCAGGGGAATAAGCTGAACCCAATATCCACCAGACTTCTGTCTTACAGGAGACTTCCGTCTGGCCAAAAGCACTGCAACAGTTACATCTCATTGTGATTTATCAAAAGTCATTGAACAAAAGAGTTCCTGAAGTTAAGTCACTGAAATCTTCTTCCTTCAACATACCTTACACAAAGTTTTTCCTCAAAAATTTCTCTTTATTTTCTCCTCTGTATGAATCAGTACAACCATAGCTCCCCTCTTCTAACCTACAGCCATTTCTCACTCTTTCTGTTGACCCGCCATGATCTAATATGATTGCAACATCATTTCACTACAAGTAAAATCCATGCACCAATTCGTACTGTGTATTCCCTTCTCCTTCTTGCCTAAGTTTTCCTAAAACACTTCTCTACTTACACATTCATCTATAATAGACCAAGAAAAGCACTTGGAAAACCAATTTCTTTCCATTAGAGTACAAAATAGCTTTTGCTACTTTTTCAGCTATATTGGTTGCTAACAGTGATAGGGTTCCCATAGGAGCTTGGGGCTTGCTGCAGGCTCATTTCATTGCCCATGATTTTCGCTCAGAGGACCCTGGAACAAACAAAAATCATAATCCTGCCCTCCAATCTTTCTCCAACAGTATCTGAGAGTAGAAAAGAACACTCATTTGTCTTTTTTAAAATGATATTTTAATTACTCATGTCATGCCTCGGCAAAATGGCTAGCCTTTTGTTAAAATGGGGCTTAATTGCGTTATGGAGCCTTCATGGGACCCTCGCACATAAAGCGCTTTTCTTCAGACTTTCAAGACCTAAATTTGCAGTTGGCTCCTGACCAGCGCACTCGAGCAGATAGGCACGTAGGTAGCAGGCAGACCCCGTGTTGATGAAGTAATCATAGTTGACTGCCTCGCCTGTGCTATTCCACAAAGATGCCCGGAAACAAAAATTGGATATGCATGTTGGCTTTCATTTTGAATTCATCCAAAAAAAAAAGCCCTTGGTATGTCAGAAAGCATGGAGACACCTTCACGGACTGTTGGCTACGCCTCAGCAAAGCTTTACAACAGTCTGTTAGACAAAAAAGAGACTGATGCAGATACCTTAATAAGCATCCCATCTGTGAGGTCATTGGGATATTTCAAACAACTTTCAGCTCTCATTAGTTTAGCGGTTTCCACAAGCATGTCCTTATCTTTTGTAACTTTTGCAGCCAAACTTCCTGGGAAAGCCTCTGAGCTGGGTGACATTCTTACCCGTGGGTCAGTCTGCAGTAATGAGCCATCAATTTATGTGTCCTTTGCACTCTCGGGCAGTATATGTTTGTACTAACCTTTCATGTGGTGAATATTTTCCTTTAACCATGTAATTCTCTGGCTTCTACCATGCAAATCTCATTATTCCTAATAGGCTGCAATTAGGATCTCCAAGCTGTTGATCACAGTCGTTTGGAACAGCAAAGGGCATTTTCCAAGAATAAGTGCTTTTTCTGCTATATTAATGATGGAATGTGTAACAGAGACTATGCCTGAAAAGTAATAGTGAATAATGGAGCTGCAGGCTAATGGGACTCCTTATCAACCCTTTGGTTTTGTACGTTCAATTAACACAGAAGGTATAGCATAGTCTACTCCTTCACATAAAACAAGCTATGCACGATGCTGAACGGAAATGAGATTTACAATTTTTCAAGTCTGCTAGCCCTGAATGAGTAAATGAGGTTTTCTTACAATTTCTTACAGTTTTATGCACTTGAAAGAGATAAAGTAGGTTCACCAGCACTTGCCCATCTATTAGGTCTTTATCGCACTAATGAATGCGCCTTTAAAGAGGATGTTGTAACACTATTTTATTTTCTAAGAACTCCCATGTCTGTATTCAGAATTTGTTGGACTGGAACATGTTGCTTCTTAAGGAGAAGGCTAGCAATATCCACAGCTCTTATTCAGATCTTTCTTTGGCTACTTCTATTTTCTCAGTCTTGCATGAAGGATATGGGTGGAAAAGGAGAACTGGTGAAGCACTATAGCAGATGGATGCAGTATGAAGAAGTAAGAAGAGATGCCAAGGAATATTTAGCTGCAGGGCTTCAAAAGATGAAAACAAAAGTCTTGAATAGGATGGAAAAAAACAAAGAACAGCCCTAGGAGGGAGCCAAAAGTGTGTGCGCATGTGTGTGGTTGGAGGGGTATCTGTCCAAATCAAGATGAAGGGACAAATGTGACTAGGAAAAGAAAGTGAAAAACGGAGTCTATCCAGAAGATACTGCAGTGTTTCAGGAGTGGGATAATCAACAGTTGGACTGAAGTTTTGGTGGGAAGGCTAAAGTAGAGAAGAGATTATGAAAAAGGGCCTGGATGGGAGCTGTGCAAATGGGGAGTAAATGGTCAAAGACCACCATTATCTGAAGAGCCCGAAGCTGGGCAGGGCAATGGTGAAGGTTAGGAAGAACAGAGTAGATTGGGAGAGATTAATTTCACTTGGAGGTACAAAGCTATATTCTGATCACATTTTCTATTCCAACTGTCTTCATTTTGGTCTGCTGTAAATTGAACATAAGGTTTATTCCCTCCATTATTAGCCTTCACTTTCCAGCACTGTGTGTTGGCTCACCTGATGCATGTAGCAATACTCTTTTCAATGAAAACTGAAATTGTTTATGAGGTTCCAAATTACCTGAGTAAGGAAAGAAAAACTCTTCAGTTCAGACTTTCTCAGCTACCAATTGCTGGCACAGGTTCCTCTGACCTTCCGTAGATTCCCACCAAAATTAACAGAACCTGAAAGAACTCGGTTAGGAAGCACCACTGAGAGCATATTCGCATCGCTATGAAGAGCCTTAAGTTAGGATGTAACCAGTTCTGTGGGCTTGATAACCATTTCTCTCATTTCCTTCTTGTTTTCTACCTAACATACCAGTCTTGCCTATTTAGAGTTTACATTAGGCATCAGTAATGGCTTTTCCGTTGGTGCTTTCCAAAACCGCCCTTTCATGCAGAAATTTCTTTGGAATGGCATAAATGATCCCAGGCAGGTTGGCTTCTAGGTTTCTCCCTTTACTCTTTTTGTACTCCCTTACAAATTTTATAAAATATGGTCTTTAATCACAACAACTGTCACATGCTTCATGATATTTATCTGTATTTTCCTGTTGGTTTTCATCTTTACAACACGTGCACTCAGATGGAGCCAGTATGGTTTTCCTTTCACTGTTCCATAAAATAGGGGCAGCTTACACACGTTTGAAAAGGGAATTTCAACAACAGTAAAATCCCTTTCCTGTCTCAGAGAGAAATGCTACTGTGTGTTAAACACTATGTTTTCCTGGTGCAGACTTCCTGGAATTCAGAACAGACAAGTAAAACGTACTGTTTGACAAAAAAAAAGTGAGTTACAGAAGAGAGTTTGGATAGCCAGTACTGGGCAATGAGAACTAAATGCAAATAGTGGCCAAAGCTTTCCAAAGGATTTCTGCAAAGATATATCAAAAGAGTATTCTCATCCAACAAAGGCTGTGTTTGCATATGAGATTGAAAATTTGTGTAAGTTTCATGATCCTGAAGTACCACACACAAACCATCCATGAAACAAAGCTCTTGCTGTGGATGTCCTCCGAAGATGTCACCTTTCCTATACTGTGTGACACAGGATTAATGTTTGGAACTGACAGAAGTACAGATATCTCAAAGGAGAGCAAATTGAACCCAGATGTTCTAACCAGGTCTTGGCCTTCTCTCTTCAAAAGGCTACAAAGGAAGCCCCTTCATAGAACTTGCAATAAAAGCAGGGGGTAGTGTTTTAGACAGCTAAGATAACAAAAGCTCTTTTGTTAATTTGAACCCATACATCTCAACTGATGATTCACAGCATCGTGGTAACCTTTCTGCAGAACCAGGTTAAACAATACAATTTTGTGTTTTCAGCAACAATTTAATGGCAGGTTGTCAGCAATCAGTTTTGGGAAGTATTCAGTATTTGGGAAGCAATCAGTATTTGGGAAGAATCTAATCTGTAAGACGCCCTTTCTTTCTGTTTCCTGGAAGCACTTAGAGATGCAATAAAGGCAGCTTTGCTTCCAGGAGCCTGGCATAGCCTTCATGCTGTCAGCCATCTCCATCTACAAGGACACACAAATGCTGCATGGTTCTAACTCCACAAAGCATTAGCCTTAAAATGTATATATGTACTTAGTGATACGAAGACACAACTGTAAAAAAATGTAAAGCAAATAAGATTATCAGGAACAACAACAGCTGCTGTCAGAAACCTGACTTCATGCTCTGTAAGATAAAGAAAAGTAGTATTTATGAGTAATTATTAGCTCTTCTGTGCCCTTCATAGATTAATTACTCTATTGTAGGTTTTGGGGGGGTGTGGGAGGGGCACACATAGCCCTAGATCTTAATATGATAGGTTAAACATGGGTGTTTAGAGGCATCTGAGATGTCCCGGATCTCTTTGCCCGAAGATGCCACCCAGAAGATTATGTCTCCTGTAGGTCCCATGTCATGTTTGTCTGTCCTGCACAGAAGTCTCATATCTGTACCTATTATAAATTATCATTCAAGAATGTACTAGCAAATTCCCAGCACATCTAACAGCCAAAAAGTCTGCAGGGCAGTACCCCAGTGGCTCAGAGGCCTGCTGATAATGAGGCAGTGAAAGTCATCACAACATGAAGAGACATCTCCTTTTGCATGTGGTAGTTGAGATTTGTCAACAAGCAACAAAAGAGTGGAAAGAAGGCTCAAAACAAGTTGGTCACCATGAGCCCTGCCACAAAGGTGTAAGGGACCCTGCCCATGCACCACCTCCTTTGCCCTGGGAACATCCCTGTTTGCAGACAGGGAACCCTGCAATGCACGAAGTAATGGAGAACGTGCCTCACACCTAGACACACCTCTTCAGTTTCCTAACTCCAGAGGCACCTTTCCTACTTTCAAGATCATCAGATAAGGAGATACCAAAGCTGAAGTCAGACCTGAATTAGTAGCATATCAGTTACTCCTCAGTAATTGCTTGTGGTTATATGGTTTTACTCTGTGGTACCTATAGCAAATGCAAAGGGCTTGTCCCTCCCAGGAAGCCTTTGCAATACAGCACAGGGTAATAGCACAATCATGATCTATCATTTCTGGCTAGCTGATCTACTACCACAGTAACTTGTTTGCCTGATAGAACTAATGGAAACCTAGTACATGCTAAATGCCAGCATGAAAACAGATGAATTTCCATCAGATTGTCATCACACCAATTTTAATTTTAATCTTTCAGGGCTAAACAATTCCTTCTGTTCAGGGCTCCAGATGGGATAAAAAGAATGTAAATAAGAGTCTAATCAGCATGACAGAAAGGGAAGATGTAGAAGCAGAGCCTTGTTTTCTACTATTTGAAACCCAGCCAATGAGTCACTTAATCTGCAGCAACATGTATAGTACCAGTAGCTTGTAAATGAGATGATTAATATAAATTTTAAGACTCTTTTTTTTAAGATGTAAAGTTGCAGATAGTTTCCTGTAGGCAGGTGGAACACCACCTCTGGCAACATCCAAATTGTCTGAAAGAATTAAGCATCAAATTTCTTTCAGCAACCTGTGTAAGTACTTGCCAATTTCAGTAGATACAATCTCACTAATAATATTCCTTGCACTTTCTTTCACATTGTTTTTGGTTGGATTTTTCTAAGGTTTTGTTCTGGAAACCAACTGAAACAGAGAGAGGTTTGAAAAATTAGATTCCCTCTTTTCCCAAATATTTACTTTTCTCTCCATATCTTACTAAGCTTGTGTTGCAATAACTCTGTGGTTTCTAAATTGGAAAGGTGCTTCATGCTTAATCAGTAGGTGCTGATGTGGTTTTTTCTTGCTCTTTATAAAGAAATTATCCATAAAGGTAGATAACAGGAAAAGAAAACACAGAGAAGTAGGCCGCAGAAAAGCAGCTGTGTAAACTTCACTCTTTCAGCCTGTATCCTCCATTTACCTTTAGTAGACTGAGAACAGATACGTAAAATAAACTAAAATAAGAGGCTCAAGAAGTGCAAGCGGGCACTCATCCTGCAGGGCCTGAAGCAGTCTCCGCTGCATGCAGAGAGTGGTGTGGCTTTGGCACCTTGGTGAGGAAAAGGGGTAAGGACCCAAGGAACTTCAACCTCTTGCAATTTTAGTTACACTAGTGAGAGTGAAATACTGCCTGCAGTTCCCAGCGAAAAAGTGCCAAACCATTTGCTTGTGCAGCCATGTGCAGGGCTGTGCCAGAGGAGTTTAGGCTCAATGGTGTGACAGGGAGAGGGTAGTGCTCCACACACAGAGTGGACTCAGTGGCTGTTCACTTTCAGAGAGGTGGGTCAGGAAAGTTTGTCCTCAAAACCAATACAAACCATGGCTATTTCTGCAGCACACCTCACTAGTATTTCAGTTCTCAAGGCCTATTTGTAAAGCTGGCTTGACAGGATTTGGTGGTATCTTTAATCTAGATTATTTTAACTGAGATCTTGGCATGGGAAAGCTATCTTAGTCTAAGAGCGCAATTGAAAATGCACTTGAAATTGCTGGATGGACTCCTCCTGAGTTCAGTGCACGTTGAATTAGGAATAATGAAATAGGGCTGGAACACCTCTCTTATGAAGACAGAGAGTTGGGGTTGCTCAGCCTGGAGAAGAGAGGACTGCAGGGGCATTTTAGCAGCCTTCCAATACCTGAAGGGGGCCTACAAGAAAGCCGGAGTGGGACTTTTTACAAGGGCATGTAGTGATAGGACAAGGGGTAATGGCTTTAAACTGAAAGAAAGTAGACTCAGATGAGCTATTAGGAAGAAATTCTTTATGATGAGGATAATGAGACACTGGAACAGATTGTCCAGAGAAGTTATGGCTGCCCCATCCCTCGCAGTGTTCAAGGCCAGATTGGATGGGGCTTTGAGCAACCTGGTCTAGTGGAAGGTGTCCTTGCTTATTGCACAGGGGCTGAAACTAGGTGGTACATGACAGCATTGCAAGTTCATCATGTAAAAAGTACTTACAGATTTGTATTGTGCAAATATTCTCTCTTTCCAGATTAACTTAAAGTCCCATTTTGAGAAACTTCAAGGGTTGCCAACAGCTTCTAGCATTATCCCATATTTCTACAAATTCAAATGATAAATTGATCTCTCTCTTTGTATTTGTCATGGTTTAAGCCCATCCATGCAGTCTCTCTCTCACTCCCCCCCACTTAGTCCCCCTCACAAGCTCCCGGAGGGATGGAGAGGAGAATCGAAAAGAATATAACTCCCATGGGTTGAGATAAGAACAGTTTAGTAACTAAGGTATAACACAAATCACTACAGCTACCACCATCACCAA
>JANHGB010041946.1:3630-16505 GCA_026283785.1 Coracopsis vasa
CCCATCCCTGGCAGTGTTCAAGGCCAGGTTGGACACAGGGGCTTGGAGCAAGCTGCTCTAATGGAAGGTGTCCCTGCTTGTGGCAGGGATTGGAGCTGCATGAGCTTTAAGGTCCCTTCAACTCAAACCGGTGTGGGATTCTATGCTAGAAAATCAGTGAGGGCTTATCAGCACTGCTTCCTCACCCACTTTCATGCACTTTCTAATAACTAACTGTATGACAAGTTAAACCTTACTCTCCTCAGGATTGCAGCACGCCTGATAGGTCATTAATACCTAACCCTTTGGACCTTGGAAGAGGATGGATCCTTCCAGGGAGTGGCCACCCCCAGGGCACCCATAGGGGTAGGAAGAAAGGAGCTCTTCCACACACAGAGATGAGGTTTTTCTACATACTATTGGTCAAACCCAAATTGTCAAACCCCACACAGAAATCAATATGATGTTAACCTAGATCTTGGCGTGCTGGGAACCAGCTAATAAACAGGCTGCTGCATTCTATGGCAACTTCAGTTCACAGATAGATTTAAGGTGCAGCCCTAAGTACAGCACACTGCAATATGCCTTGCTGTCAAAGTAAAGACTAGGGAATGTTGACTTATTCAGCAGTTTCACACAAGGACAGGCTTGACAGGTGGCACCAGAATGTGAGGTCTGTTTCAAATTCTTTCATTAATTTTTTTCAAACTTTAGGGCCTTTTGAAAGGAACCATATTGACAGCACTAGAGGCTGCGCTCTGCTGTTTATCCATAAAATACAAACGGGAAGGGATACTCCAAGCTTACCTGTTTCCTGATTTCCCTGGCTGAAAAGCATCAGTTCTTCTCTGTGATGTTTGGTGGGGCTGAAAATGTAGTTATCTCATTCACAAGGACATGTCTACAGAGCAATGTAGGGTAATAAAATGCCCTTTGCTGGCCTGTAAGTGTTTCAATGAGATATTATGGGTTATGTGTCTCTATCTTTGTTCCACCTTTTTTTTCCTGGTTTTATTTTTAAAGTCATTTGCCTGGGTTTACCGTTACTTACTTTCAATGCTTACCAAAACCTGCTGGTTTCTTGCCATTTTTGCCATTCTTTGTGAAATTAGGTCTATGGACCTTTGTGCAGCATTAAATTGATGGCTGTCTGCATCTCGAAAGTCACCAGTCAGAGTGCTTGTAATTGGCACCTCAACATAAACTCCCAGCAGAGGCCAAGGACCAGGTAGTTTCAGAGATGAAAGACCATCTGCCTCTTCTTGGTGGATCCTCATGGCTGACTGAGCAATGTCAGGAAAGCTTGTCTGCTTTATCTTTTTTGGGGAACAAGTCAAGGGTTTCTCTGCTACCCATCTGGTACCTGATCCTGGCATGAGTTCTTTATTATTTGTAAGATAATTTGCCTTCCTCCCCCCTCTTCTCATGGCAAAGGGTTTTAATCCCCTGTCACTCACATTTTTCAAAGTGACACCTCACATGGTGGGGACAAATGCATGACCTGCTGTCCCCTGTGTTTTGCTGCCACAGGTGATGCTAGTGGAGAGCCCCGTTCCCTGGTGCGGTACAGCCGAGGTGTTTGGCATCTCTAAGTACCCAAGAACTTGGTATCTTCCTTGGTATCTCCCTTTCTTGCACTGTGCACATTAATGCTTTGGCACATAAAAAATGCCAACAGATGCCATCAAGTGTAAAGAGACAGGTGGTGTCAGTGCGTCAGAGGAGGGACTTCCTCCAGAAAGATGGCACTTGCTGAGTTCTGTAGGCTGCCCTTGCAAATCCTTCCCCACGTGGCACCCATCTCCTTAGGAGCCAGGTCTGGTGTCCCTGTGAGCCGGCACAGCACCATGTGCAGCCCAGGAGTGCACACGCAGTGGAGGTGCTTGGTAACGGTCAGATTTTACACAGCAGGTTTGTAAGTGATGCTTCACGCTGTACCCATGGGTCATGCAGTCAGTGTGGCACAGTGGATGGGGTTGGAAAGTGAGGGAGGTAACGGTCTGGGCTTTGTCACTGCTTGGTGGCTGCATTTCAGGTTAGTATCTGTAAAAAGGGTTGTAGCCAGATTGCATAAAACGTTTTTTGTGTTATACCCTAAGCTCACCAGCCCATCAAGATGTGATTAATTTTCCAAACAGGAGGTATCAAGCTCCATGACCTGCATGTCAGATAGGCTCTGCCAGATCAGCCTTTGTGTGTCCCACTGTGCCTGCTGACTGCAATGCATTTCTTCATAGGGTGGAGAGTTCATGACTTGGATTCCAGATGCATGAGCTGCTAGTGATGTGGCAGCAAAGGGCTGTGGTTTCCTTCCCTCTTGCACTTCCGTACAAGAGTTGTCCTGCCAGACATTGAGATACCAGTGGGTCGGTGTTTAAACACAATGAATTATTTACACCCCACCATAACTGAGTGCTCAAATACATGTCTGCACATTCTGTTTGAAAGGCAGCCTGCTCACAACCTTCCACTAACCCCACTTTGTCTTTTCTGAGTGCGAGGAGGAAACTCTGTGCTCAGGTTTTACTTTCTTTCTTTATAACTACTGATTGCTTCAAGCCAAAGGGGGGGCTTGCAGGAAACATAATTAAAGGCAGAACTTGCCTGCTGTAGCTTTTCAGGGAGATAAAGGGCACTCCTCCTCTCCAGAAGGTCTCTGTTCCTTTCCCAGTGATGCTGTAATCTGTTGCTAAGGCAGTGGCTGTGCTGTAACATAGTGTTCTCTCTCTCATTGTGTTTATGAGCAGGTGGAGCAGAAATTGCCTGGTTTCTACACAAATAGCTATAGAACAAATGTACCAGAGGAAATGGGGGGTGGGTGGAGAAGATCCACAACATGATTAACATGAAAATAAAAGATGTGTGAGCATGCCGTTTTTGAGTGGTAAGTATATAAATAAAGTTAATCGCTGAGCACCTTCTCGGTGTGAGGCAGCCCAATCAGCAGAGGATCAGACTAAACATCAGGAAATCATATTATTCTTAGCTCCTCCACTAGCCTGCCGAGTGGTTTTAGCCAAGGTATTTTCTGGTTCTGTGCTTCAGTTTTTCCATCCTTACAGAGGGTTGCTGATTCTTTCTAAAGACGTGTGAAAGCTGGTGTAGAAAAACACTGGTTGGCATCTGGGTTTTACTGTCACGAGAAGCAGGAATTTGCTGAAGTACTGGGAAGGGCTATTGCTGAAGATGAGTTTAGAAGAAGACTAGTAAAAGAAAAAGAAAATAGAGTGCACTGAATAGCTATGATTCAGTGGGGAAGCTGTTTGTATTCCTGTTTTGTACAATTTTACAAGGCCAAAGAAGTGGAATCCAAACCCTCTCAAGCCCCTTTACATCACCGCGCTGTATCTGCAGACGTCGTTACCTTGACATTAATGTGAAACCATTGACAGTGCTGGCGTTAGCACAGCACGTTTTGCCATGTATCAGACACATTGCACTGCAGAGGAAAACAAAGGCAGATGAAGTGAGAAGTGGGAGTCATGAATCATGTAAAAAGAAACAGCACACACAGAGCCCTGTACAAGGAGTGACAGCGGCACCTTCGGAGCGCTGCCAGTGAGCGCGAGTGCAGACGCCCCGGCTCGGGGGGAGCAGGAAGGCGCCTGCTTCCTGGGGTTCAGACGGGCACCTTTCTTCAGAACCATCCTCACAGCTTGAAATCAGGGCTTCTGGAGCGTGTTCCGGTTGTTTCTACCCACATCCTTCGCAGATGCTGAGCTTGCACAGGTACACATGCGCACACAGACTGTGTCCCCTGTGCTGGGGCTGCCCACACTGCTCCCGGCGGGTGAGAGAACCCTCCTCTGTTAGTGTTTTCTCTCTACTTGGCATGTTCTCTGGAAGCCTAGTTCTCCCTTCACTCTCAGGAGTTTCACACTGCTGTGACTTTGGTGATTTACACAGTTGCAACTGTCATTGTAAAAATGGCTTTAGATGATGCTCTGGGCTGGATGAAACAGTGAATCCTGATAAAAGGGGGTCACTAAAGTCAGTGGTTCTGTTCCTCTCTCCTTTTGAAACCTTGGGATATTAAAAGCTAATTCTTTCATCTACCCTTAAGGAAAGAATTTAAGGTTCTTGATAGTCTGGGGTTTTGAACTTTGTTTTTTGCCCTGAAGTATTTCCTGGAGTTCCTGCTCATAGTACAGTGGCCTCTGCAGGTATCCTTTGGCTTTCTGCTCACATAAACACCTTCTGCTGAATGCTGAGCAGGTGTTTGTAAAGCAAGTTCAGTGGATTTTTAGAGGGTTTAGAGACTGGGAGCATAAAAAGAGTATTTCTTGCATCATAAGTAGACTGTAAAGCTTTAGTCATTGAATGATGTAATGAGTGAAAAAGTAAGTGAGTAAAGGATCATTTGAAAGAGTCTGATTTGAGTCATCACAGACCCTTATCTGACAGACTAAAGTCTAGGGGAACTCTTAGCCTCAAATCTTTCCTTCTCAGTAAATAAAACGTATGTCCATCTTGCTTCTGCTTTTAATCCCACTTTAAAACAATTTAATTATATTGTACCAGCAATATAATAATAATTATTATTATATTGTACCAACCAGTTTCAACAAAAAACCCGCTGAGTTTTGCAGAGTTTATACAGTTAAAATATAATTACTTTCTGAATTCATGGGGTAAGTGTTGAGTTTTATTTGAAGTGAAAGAAAAAAGCAGGTTCAATTACTGAAGTGCTCCCTTTTCCTTGACATGCTGTAGGAGCAGAGGAAAAATAAAGTCACTTAATGCAAGAAAAAAAAAATCCACCAAAAAACCCCAACTGCCAAGACAACATTTTTAACACTTAGAGCAGACAAACTGTTGGGTTTCAAATTGGCAAACAGTCTGTTATGACAGTCCTTTGATGGAGCAATTCATAGAAAGAAAACTATCAGGAAAACTCCGCTCCGAGCAAGTGGGGCTTCTAATCAAGAAGATGATGCCGCTCAGCTCTAGATCAAAAAAGAGTCACAGAAATAAAAGTCTTGATTCTACAATGAGGTTTGTGTGGGTAGAACCAACTGCAGGGTAGAATCCTCAAGGCAGCTGTGATAATGTGAATTAGAACTCAGCCGCGCCATCAGTTACCATCAGTTACACTTCTTTATTGTCTCCTGGCTAGTATGTTTTAGCTCTGTGAGATCTCCAGCTCTCTGAACAGTGATGGGAATCCATTCTTGTTAAGTGGACTTTGTTTTCTACCGCAATGATCCACCCTGCGCTCTACAACCCAGAGGACTTCTTTGGGTAGCCTTGAATAATTGCTAACTTAAAGTAGCCCAAAGCGATAAGCATCACACAGAACTGCTGCAGGCTTCTGCTGCTTCTTGGTGCCCCTTCCATGTGCTCTCACTTGAGAGTCTGTGCCTTCCTTCCTGACTCTGGTGCAAGAGTTAGGGGAAGAATCCTGTCACCCATTTCTCTCAAGCTTTCCCTTTGCTTAAAATACCTTCAGGTATTTCAGGATTTAGGCTTTTTTTAAGTTCAGTATTGCCAATCTTACACTAATAAAGGCATAAGCCTGTACTTCAGAATCCTGAGTGGCATAATTATGACTTTAAAAATAGAGCACTTTTTCCTAAAGGCTGAGGTATTCAGATGACATTCAAGCAGCTGCATCTTCAAGAGAAATAGCACATATTATGGTACTGCTAATAAAACTGTAAGTGCTGGCAACACACTACTTCATGTAATCAGTCTTCAGAATTTGTATTCACTACTTGAACTGCTGTGAACTGACACATCCCTTTGTGTGCAAGTACATCCAGCACCCAGCGCCTGGTTTGTGACCCGGTGGGCACTAGGCTCCAGTTTAGATGAGGCTTTTGTTTTTGTCACAGACTGTTTGGTGTTAGCTTGAGGAAAATCAACATTCAACCTCAGCTGAAGAACACATAAACAGGAAGGAGCACCTTGGTTCTTGAAAGATCAGGGGTATGGACAGAGTGTGCCACCTCCCCACTGCTCTGCCTGCTGCGGGCATGAAGAAACCTTCCCAAACTGCCCTAAATTCAGCAGATTTGGATGCTCCATAACACCAGCTTTAAAGGAGGAGTAACAATACTGCCTGGTATCACAGCAATGTGCAGAAAATGAAAGCTGCTGAAGCACTTGGAGATGTAATCACAAGTGCTGCAAAGTGCTGTTAATTATGGTTAATTTGTTCTTTGGCTGTACATGGTTTTTAGCGTGAGGGTCTCTGGTACGATGATGATGAGCGCTGCACAGGTACCTCAATATGATTTTCTGTGCTTGGCAATATGGAACTCACTTGCTGTGTGTTTCCAGCCAAGCGCGCATGAAATTGACTGTCGCAGCACAGAGTCAACGCGACACATTGGAACAAAAGCTTCAACCCAGGCTTGTAATCGCGGTTTTTTCTTAATGAGTGGCAGGTGCTGGTGTTTATTGCCATTCCCACAGCCCTCCTCCCTCATTCCTGCCGCTTGATTCACAGGAACGTGTCCTGGGTGTGCAATCACCGAATGGCCTCCGACAAAACCTACTGCCCAGAGCGCTCCCCGCTCCACTCTGTGAACTTCCTGCGGTGCTGAGCAGCAGTGAGACTGCCCCAACCTGCAGCCACCCAAATGGATGCTGCAACTTTGCATCATTCCCAGGGATGTGTTGCACCTACAGCTGGATGAATAGTGCAGTTCCGAGTCACTGGCTGAATCTGGGAGGAGGAAAAGGGGAAGGTCCCCGAGGGTCTGGCTGTGTGAGCAGAGGGAGGCTAATTAATTACACATGTACAGTGGGGAATACTTCACAAAAATCCACTTAAGTGCTGGGGTTTTTCTGGTACATGTTGCTGCTCACAGCTGAGAGCATAACACCAAGGCAACCATATTCTTGAAAACTTAACTCATTGAGGGCTGTTAACAGACTGAAACAAAGAGAAAAAGCCCAATCCCAAACACCAGCATTATGTTTCGCTAGAGAAGTGCTTTGACTAAAGAATGATTCATCACCTGCTGATGTCAGATCCAGCACTGGTGCAATTGCAATATGAATTTCTTTTCTTCTCCATATTATTTTCAGAGGTTTTCTTTCAGAAAGCAGTGCTGAGCTGGCTGCATCTCCTGGAGCGTGAAGGCAGCATGGTAGTATTACCATTGACACCAGGGATGCAAATGAGTTTTCTCTTGGCATGAGGAAGCTTTTTGCTGCCAAGAGAGCTATCTGTAGATTAAGATTTTTTTAAATACTGTAAACTATTTTGGTAGCAGCAAATCGCTGCTCCTTGGTGGTACGTGATCTCTGCCTATTTTTAATGCCCTGTGACAGAACTGCAGCTTGCTTTCCAGTGTACATGTATGGTCATTGGTGAAGGAACCAAGGCCCCTTTTATAGCTCGGCCATTTCCATTCTCTGCACAACTGCAGTTGGAATTGGTTTTTTCAAATAGCTCTGGAATGATCTCTCCCTCACAAACCCCGACCAATTCAGAAGCAGTTTTTAATGACTGCTTTTGTTTCATATTCCCATGTGGGTTTATTAGTCTTTGTAATTTTTTTTCTCTGAAGATTGAACAGACTTTGATCCTCCATTGCTCTGCATCTTTAGCAACGGAATGTGCTTTCCAAAAACCTGCTTTGTTTCACTCCAAAGTTGGACATGACACAGTATGTGTTTGGGAAGATGGTGATTATCGAATGTTTGTGCTTTTTGAGGCATTCCTACATCCAGGAGGCAAAAACTTTTGGAAATATACTGCCATAGGTGTGCTTCTTGTACACCACTGGTTGCCATAAGTATCTCCACAGGTAGTTCCAGGCAGTGCAGCCCCTGGCAAGACTGTGGGGCATTGTACTTTATCCATGTTGTTCATTGTGGAATTGTTTCCTTTCACACTAAATAACAGAAAAAGATTGAAGCTTAGAAATACTAGAACTCCCCACTCCTGCCTGCTATCTACAGATATAGAGACGTGCTAGTTCTTGTATCATTTCCTATTCTGTCTCCTAGGCTGGGGTCAGCAGTTTGTAAAATGTTACAGAGTCATTTGAATGGAAAGTTCAGATGTTTTGGGTTGGCTCCTCCAGTTCAATGCATGATACTTCTCGTAGGGACCAGGAAGAAGAAGTCTAGACCTTTAAGCCTTGCAGAAGAAAAGTACACCTAAAGTACATTAGTTGCCAAATTTTCTGTTTTCCTGAGACATCTTTGTCATCTTTGTAGCTTATCACATGCCTGTTGTACTATTCTTGTTAGAAAACCATTCCCGTTGTGTTCCTGCTGTACTCTCCCACTTGTAAAAAGGCAAAGCACAGGCAGTGTGGAGCCTGGTACAGCACCCTTAGACCCTCTTGGGGCAGTAGGAATCCTCTGTAACTAACTAGGTTACCCTGGAAGGAAGAGCTGTCTGACACTGAAGAAAATTATTCCACCCTGTGACTTGGTTTGCCCATCCATAATGTGGAGCCAACAGCATTTATTCAATCCTGTCACCTTGGTTTTAATTATCTGATAACAGGATGCTGCTCTGTGCAGGACCAAGGAATCACATTGAGGATAATTAACTGGAGAACTGTGAACGGAATTACAGATTGGGGTCTTTTTTGTTTCTCACATTCAATCTCTGCTCATTTCAATAAGCATCTAAAACCTGGGAGAAAATAGCTGTTTGCTTAAGGCATGAGGCTGAGATTGAGGAAGTCTGGACTCTTCGTGATACTGTCCCAGACTCTGTGATCTTGGGCAAATCCTGGTGGATAACCATCCTTCTGGCTGGCTTAACTTAAGTGAGAGCAGTACTTTATAGCAGTGTCAACTGAGGCTTTAGGAGATGCTGTAACATAAAAGTTTATAAGAATATTTGGAGTAATTTAGTTTTGTATTAAAATAGGACTGGCAGGAGAGATAGGCAATTACCTGCTCTTTAGTATAGGCAGGGAATGTGTTCTTCCTCCCAGCTATTCTTGTCCATACCGATTATTCTGGAGCCACTGGCCATGCTGGTGCCTCTCCATAGCACAGCTCCCACCGTGAGATCACCTGCAGTTGGAAGTACTGTTCCAAGGAAGCTGTTCCCTCACCTTCATTTGTAATTCATAGGCTTGTTGTGGGTGTTGGGTATTTTATTTGCTGTTTATTCTGCAGGCCCCTGTTGGGCACTCTGGTGCCTCAAGCAAGCTTTGTGTGCCAGGGAATTCTGGGTCCAGAGCTTCTGCAAACCTGCATCCCAGCCAAAGCTTTTGAAAGCTGCTGCTTTTGAATGCCATAGATTTGGCTCGTGCCCCTCCTTTCCTCTCGGTCTGTCTCTCTCAATCTCTTCCTTTCCCCTCTCTTGCCTCTGTCCCCCTCTTACTCCTCCTTTTCCCCCTTCTCCCTTCCTGATTTTTCCTCCTGCCCTCGCCCTCTTTCCCCTTTTCCTTTCCAGTGCTTTTTCCCTCATTCCCACCTAGTGATCCCCTCAGTAATGATGGAAAGCTGCACTGCCTGGTGAGCAACTTGGCTGGGAGGAGTAAAAGGGTGCTTTTCACTTCATAAAAGATGAGCTAGAAGCCTTTCTGCACAGCCACTGAGACTATTCATGGCAGTCTGGATGTGCACTGATGTCTGCATGACGGCATGTGCTCTATAAATTCCCACCTGAGCACCCCCAATGTGTCAGAGAGCTGGAGAAGGTGTTCTGACAGCCAGCTCCTCCATCCCAACCCCGTGATGTCTCTCATTGCTCTGGGAGCAGGGATATCATCCTTCCCCCTCCCTGTTCTTTTCTCCCGACTCTATTTTATTTTTACATATTAAAGCTCTGTGGGTTTCCCCAGTAAATCAGTGTGTGTGTGAAGTGCTGGTTACTTGTAGCTGGAGGCTGTTTTCCCCCTCTGATGGACTGCAAGTGTTTTTCTATAACTGTCTCTCCGTTCCCTCCCTCCTCCCGTCCCCTCCTCCCCCTCAGCAAGCTCAGCTGCACATAATGACATCCAATCTGTTCAGGAAAAGAAAAAAGCAGGAGGGGGAGAATATTTCCCTTTGATTTATACAGAAGCTGAGTTGGCAGAGAGCTCGCGCAGGGGTGGGTGGAAGGGGAACCAGAAAGCAGATTTGTGATGCATGGGCATACTCTCCCCTGGGGTGGTGCCAGTCAGCACAGCAGCCAGAGCCGGCGGAGCAGCTTTGCAGGTTGTGTGTGTGTGTCCAAGGCAGCCTCCTCCCCAGCGCAGCGCAGCGCAGCGCTGCCGCCGCGCAAACACACCCCCACAGTCTGGGGTTAATGTCATTGGAAAGGGACACCGGAGATAACACGGGCTGGCTCTTTACCACTAGACAAAACACACAGAGCCCTGTGGAAAGACAGGCTCTGCCAGAGCGAGAGGGCAGCTACCAAGGGGTGTCCTCATTCTCAGTCCTTGAGCCAGAGTCAGTTCTGAAATGAGAAGGACATGGCTGAGTTCACAGTGAAAGGAGAATGAGGAAAAGGAAAGAGAATCTTGTGCTGCAGTTCAGGCATTGGAGTGGGATCTTCTGACAAAAATGATCATGTCAGGTCAATGGAATCATATTGATGTATATCACAACATAGAGGATGTTCCCTGGCATTTTGTACCTATGCTTTTCATTCATATAAGCCAACATGCAAAAAGAGACCAAAAGATGCCCTAGTTTTGTATTTGATTGCGTTGAGAGTGATTACAAGTGGAAGGGACAGCAAGAGGTAGATGCAGGCTATGTGGTCTGGTTCCATCAAGTCCTAACTTATTGTGTGGAAACCCCCATCTCCATTTTGAGCTACAGTTCTTCTGAAACACTTCAGCTCTGGTCAATTATATCTTTATTAGCATTTAAAATCTGGTTGAAATTCATGGAACTTTATTAATAGACACAGATCTTGACCTGCAGCAGACCTGCACTCCCACACCTGTACACTGATGCTGCTGTGTCTGCATCACAGATCTAATCATCTGCTCTTCCAGTACTTGTGTCCCTTCCTGGCCTTCCCATTGGCCTAAGGTGTGTTGACCAGCTATCTTCAGCCTTCATCCCAGTTTGGAGTGTTTCCTGCTGTTTTGACCTGTCCTGATTGAAACCTGTTACACTGAGGTGTGGTGATTCCTGTTCTGGACAGTATTATTTTATGACTGGCAACTGCCAGGACCGAGCCACAGAATTCATGGGTGCCTCCAAAACGAAATGACTTTAGAGCAGTGGATAAACTGCTGCCTGTGCACCATTTCATTACAAAACTGGATGTGTCTCATGGACAGAACAGAGAAAACTTAACGAACTCTGCAGTTGTTTGCCGTGCATAACTCTCCAGTGAAACTGATACTGGCTTGTCAGTTAGTTGAGTTTTGCAACAAGGCAAGATGCGTAACAGAGAGCAGAAAGCTCTGCAGACCCCAGCTATGAAGTAGAATGGGTGTCTATCCTATGGGGCAGTGTCCATTGATTTCCATCCATTGATATCCAATCCATCATTGTGATTGACTGGATCTGTTCCAGCTAAAATGGTAATTCAGCCTAGGCTGAGGGCTATGGGGAGTGATAGACACCGGCAAGTGAGCTTAATGTCAACAGCAGAATCCAGATTGCCATAGAAATTAACAGTGTGTCCATTGTTATTAGCGATTTAATCAGATGAGCTGTCAATAATGAATTGAGGAGGTCTGTCCTCCTTTGGATAACCATCCCTGAAACCCAGCCATTCTCACTGGATACACATCCTGCACGCTGTTGCACTTAATACCCAAACTGATGTGAGAATTTGGTGGGATGTGACTTGATGTCTGCCCAGAGACAGTCTCCAGAGACAGAGCAGGAATGAGCATGTTCCAGGAGACAAAACGTGTTACAAGGTCATTTGTGCCCGACGGTAACCAGGTGATGCCAGGACAGTCCCACAGGCTGGGCTTTATGTGGCTCAGAGCCACCTGCTGACACAAAGCCAAGCAAAACCCAGTGCTGTCAGCTTGCAATAGGAACCGTGGTTCCCATCTATGCCATCAAGTCCTAAACTCTCCTCTCTCCTCTCTCACAGCTCTTCCCCTGATGATTTCAGTCATCAGCCCTCCCCTTCAGTTGCAGGGTAAGGGCAAATCAGTTTCCAGTTTTCTACATAGGTTTTGTGTGTGCATCTATAAACAAACAGACCGATATTCTGGTAACAAAATTGCTGCCCCCCCACCCCTTTCTGCCTCGGGAGCATCTTGTTCCCATCTCCCTCCAGCAGAACAGTGAGCCAGAATGAAATGCCTGATTCCTAGTGAGTACTGTCAGCACAGCAGCTGGGGAGAAGAATATCTGAGGGAAATGCACAAGTGCACTGGCATTTATGTATTTCCTGAGGATATTTATACAGCACAGACCTCTGAGCACAAGTGCACTTGATGCTTCTGTCAACCAAGCAGGGGAAATGAGACTGTAACACAGGCTGTACTGTGCAGGGTTTGCTCACAGAGCCCCCATTAACTGCCATGGATGGACCCCAAGGCTCTGAAGGCTACTATGATTGAATCATCACATCTGACTGCTGCTTGTGGGAAGCAAACTGCCATGCATGGTTGACAACATGATTAACTGCCATGACTGATTTGGTTACTGTGCTAGTTCTCAGGTCCATAACTCTTGAGGACCACTTAGCTCATTAAGCCCTAATTCTATAAGTGAGAAAAGATTAATAAGCAGCTTACCACAAACTACTACGCTTCCTCCTCCCTCACAACAGTGTGCAGAACCCTTTGAAGATGACAAGCATGGAGGAAACCATGTGGTGTTCTAAGACAAGGCAACTAGCAGTCTTGGCTCTGTTCGAAACTGCCGCTGGTTCTCTTCACAGTCTTCAGTTAGTCATCTAGGGGCTTCAGCCTACCCCAGATGTCCTTTATGTGAGTTCTCGCCGGCACCGGGCATTGCGGAAGGCTCCAGTGCTCTGCTGGGCTCTGGCAATGCATTCTGGA
>JANHGB010041947.1:0-20560 GCA_026283785.1 Coracopsis vasa
GCAGCCACAGCTTCTCTGGGCACCCTGTGCCAGCGCCTCAGCACCCTCACAGGGAAGAGCTTCTGCCTGAGATCTAATTCTTTCTAATTAGTAATAAGAAGCTCTCCCTTCTGAAGCCTTTCCTAAGCAGCAGCGCATTGGAGTGCCTTTGTATGGGCGGATAGACCCGTTTCCTTCCCCACCTCAAGTGCTTATTTGTACAACTTTGAATGATTAACTATGAAGACTTTTAAATGAAACTAGATGGCAGATTCTGCATCCCCTCCCATGATGTATTTGATCTGTGGCTGTTGAAGTTCTAACAAAGAAAAGAGAAAATGATACTCTTTCTAATTAAAGAAGTAATTTTCCTTTGCAAATAGACTTTTTATCTCAGCTGCAGTGTTAAGGATCAATGGGTTGTCACATGTATGTCTTTTTAATAAATGCTAGCAGAGATGACATTAAAGTGATAGACTGATCACTGTAATCAATGCAATTCAAAATTGCTTTATGTCTTAAATGAACTTAGTTCCTTTCTGTGATTCTCCTACAGTTAACATTGTCTGAGCAATGAAGTACAAGGTTACATCTTAGTTTGAAGTAAAACGTGATGATGATATGGAATTAATTTTTTTATAGTTGCAGGTATTGCAGTTTAACTCTTGCTTTTATGGGACTGAAAGGCCCTGTTGTAGATTCTTATTGCAATTCAAACAATAAGAGCAAAAAATTAATTTTAAGGTATAAGGAAATAATGTGAAGCTTCCCCTTTCTTCTTCCCTGCACTCCTCCCTCCTGCATAGAGTGGCAAGGCTTACAGGGATTTTTATTTGCTTAATTGTCTTATGTTCAGCCATGAATATTGACACCACAAAGCACAGAAATTACTCAAGTCCAAGCGATCAGAATTGGTCTTTACACATGAAAATGTGTACAGTGCTGTACATTTAATGCCAAGCAAAGGCTTAGCCATATCATTTAAAATGATACTGATATGTCTTGATCTCCCGTAAACATCTTCCCTGGCTTCTGACAAGGTGGTGCCTCTGAAAAAAGACAGGCAACCCTGCTGCTGATGCAGCTGGTGATGATACAGGAAGGCAAACATAATGCCAGAGAACAGTCTGATTTTGAACTAAAGGAGTCTTTCTATGCCATTTTTCTCACAGTCTAATCAGTGTCTTTAGAAGCTATTTATGTGGCATACTTCAGAACTCTTGTTCTGGATTTATTTTTTCAACTCCCTTGAGGTTTTGTAAAAGCTCTCAGGATCCGTGTAAACCTTTTTATTTCTCTTAAAGTTGGCAGAGTGACGGCCTTTAGTTGTGCTGAGTGCTAAATTATTTATCTTCCTCTTCCCTCCTAGCCCTGGCTTCTGAATCTTTAACTTGACTCTTGGGACATGTGGGGTTTCAGGGGGGTTTGGGCTTGGGTTTTTTTCCCTTTTAAAGTGAAGCCATTTTTATCTTTTGTGTTTAGTGTTTTACCATTAAAATGTACATGTAAAATTGGAATGTGTAACTATGTTTAAGATGCAGTATCTGATTTTTTGTAATTGTAATTCTAACAGGTAAGGAGGTCATATCAGCCGTTATATGTTTCCTTGTGGATGATTCTTATCATCTGCCTTCAGTAGTGGATCTCAAATTGATTTCTTTTTTTTTTTCTTACATGCCATTGCTGTATTATATCGTGTGTTATACGATAGTCTTGAGGCTTTCTCAAGGTCTTTTAATTGCCAAGCGTTTGTTTTTCAGTGCTGATGTTGAAATGCTGCTAAAATAATTTAAGCACTTAATCTCCTTTAAATCCAGCATCCTACAATGTAGTGTCGCTTATCAGGCTCTTTTTGATAGGACATAAACACACAATTAAATACCTTCCTAATAATCAGGTTGTTGTGTGCTTTAAGTTATGTATGTCTTAATGATTTTCAAGTAGGAAATAAGGGATTACTGGGTAGAAGAGCTAACCTTTCTCATTTTCATTGCTCATCAGTAGTGAGAAGAGTTTATTTTTACCAAATACAAGAATGACTATTTAAATGCTAGCTTTTTTCAACATGCTTTAAACTTTCTTATGTGCAAGGAGTTTCATACCCTAAAATAGTAACATGTATGCTACAAAATGTAAATAATATGTCCACTATTTTAATATCAGTGGCTTTGTAGTCTAAAGTATTACTTGGCTGGGACTTAAACACTTACTTGTTTATAATTTTCAAAGTATAGCTTTTTTATCTCACAGATATACTTAATCTTTTAAAATTGTTACAGCAATCAGTAATATTTGCCTTATTTTGGCAAAGAAGACAACGTGACTTCAGGATGCTGAATGCTTTTGAAAATCAATTTAGAGGATCTGAAGCTTTTATATTGTTTTGAAAGTGGCTGAGTAGTTCACATTTAAGTGAACAGTACAGAATGTTTTACAAGAGGAAGAGTCTGTCTTATGAACTAATAACAACAAGTTCTCATCAACATATAAATAACCATCATTGTTAGTTGTAACAATATGTTTATTCTGATCTTTAGATCTCACATGACATCCAAAGAATGCAAGCTACAAAAGGATCAGCACCTCAAGGAATTCTAAGGCATTACAAGGTAAAGATCTTTTTTTTCCCTTGCCTGTATTATCATATTCATTAACTAAAGAGCTGTAGAAGCTGTTTTATAGCATAACTTCAGGACTGAACATGTTGGTCATGAAGACTATGTCAGTAGTTGAATTACTTCTAGGATTAGTAAAGAAATCCAGTGAAATTTTCCTGGAAGCTTTTCTTTTAAGGCATTTATCTTTAGTGTCTTGATTGTGTCTAATATGTGATATATCTGACAATTTTGGGTGCTACTTTCAATTAGGATTCTGTTATTTCTGATATTCTCTAAAGCCAGTATATTTGTCTTGTCCGTGATTATAAATAAGATTGTGGGAGCCTTCAGTCTTCTGCTGTTACAACACCAAAAAGCAAAGCCGCATATGGAAGGAAGCTTTCATTGAATTTTACTTTGAAAATAAGTGTCAATAGCATGAGAAAGTGTGAACAAGTGCTTGTTCTTAAGGCCACAGTATGAGAAGCAGTGCAACATGCTGTCCACTGTGTCCAGCTCATCAGTTCATGTCAGATAATGTCAGTGAATTATACTAGTGAGTTTGCACCTATTTGTTTAAGTCACAAAATTGGCCATTACCGTTCAAGAGGAAATATGACCATCTCCAGAGTGTAGGGAAAAGATTAAAAACCTGAAACTTTTATTCCCTTAAGATGGCTGATGCATACTTGTTTCCTGTGCTGTGGGGAGTTCTCTTTGTAATTTCAAAACCTCAGGTGTTTGCGTTTCTTTAAAACACGACTGACAAAGCCAAAGGCCAGTGTTACTGCAGAAGTCATGCTTCCTCGACATTTTTGTTGATGAGAGCTTGAAGCATCCCACGCATACAGCATAAGAGTAATGGAATGGGAAATCAGCTTTATTTGTGGTTGTCAAAATGCACATTCTTGACAGTGACCTTTTTTGGAACCTGTTTCCGAGGGGTATGATGAGTGTCTCTATGACTTGATGTCTGTAAGCCCTGATCCTAACTTTCCCTTCTAGCTTAAAGCTACGACTCTGGGTAGTTGTGAATTTAAAATATGCAGAGAGTGTTCAAACTGTATCTTATTCATCTTGAATATTCTGGTTTTGCTTCCTCCATTCCAAGTTGGTGACAAGGTAGATTTCCTTATCTTGTTTTACTGGGCTGTTCCAATTGCTATGCATGAGACTTGCTATAATACTTATGTTTCATTTTTACTCACATTAGTATTAAACAGTAACTTTCTATTCTATTTTCGAAGTTGGTGACCTCTGAAGGATTTGGAACTCTGAAAGTTTCATTGGTGGAAAAATATCTGATGTCATATTCTGGAAAGCCTATGGCTCATTAACTTATGTCTATTAATGGCTGCAAAATTCATAAACCTTTACATAATAATTTTCTTTAACTGTAGTACTATTAATTTTTATGGTAATTTTAGAGTTATTTATGATCATCAGAAGAGTCTGTTGGAAAAAGAGATAATGGCACAGAGCTTCCAATTTGTAGATCCTCTATGCCTAATAGTAATTGTTGCAGGCTGTAGTAAAGATTAAGGAGGTTACAAGCGTTGACTTTATAAGGTGAAAGTAATTCTTTGAAGGGAAAGTTATATTATTAATAGCAATTGGAATTGATTACTCAAAGAGCTGTAGTAATTCAGTCATGAATTCCATTCATTTTCACCTCTTTAAGGGTTTAAAACATTTCTGTCTAATCTGAGAGATCCCACTTTCTTTTTATCTGTCTGCTTACCAGTTATAGGAGCTTTTACACTCTGAAAGATACCCACAAAGGAAGGAACACACACATGTGCAAACAAAACCCTAGCACCCCTGTAATTAGTTCAGATTGAAAAGTTAAATTACAATGTTATCTTTAAAAAACACTGGAGACAAAACAATCTGCACTTCTGTTTATCTCTCTGAATATACCAAATATATGGGAGTTCAAGAGCTGTGCTGTACATGGTGTACAGATACTTAACAAGGCTGTTGTCTGGTTGATGTGATACAGCACAAATAGAGCAAAGACAGTATTTTTTTCATACTTTGTTTTAATACTTGCTGTGATTATAAATTTGTTTTCATGTCACTTCCCCTTGTCAGTTCACATCACCGAATCACAAGGCCTTATCTTAAATGTCCATTGTTGAAGCAAACAGAAAAATTCGAAGCAAAAGCAGATAAAGCTCCTTAAATCCAACTCATTCTCCCTCAAGAGCTTCTTAAGGTAGAAATCAGTTTTGGAGATGCAGATGTGGCATTGCAAGGCATGCCTGCAGCATTCCATAACTTGTAATATCTTGACTATTTTACCTTCAGAATGCATCTGATTTCATCATCATCTTTGCCCCTTCATTGGTGATGAACTTTCTTTCCTTCACATTTTCTTACAATGCAATCATTTTGTTTGCATAGTACTAGGAGTTACAAACAGCGGTAGCATTTGGCAGAATCTCACACCTTAAAGTTATGGCCACAGTTTCACACCAGGATTCACCAGTTCACTGTTCACTTGGTGGTCTTCTGAAAATTACTAACAATTACAGTGACAAGATTTGGATTTTGTTTTAACATAAAGCTTTGGTGGTTTGCTTAGAGTAATGTCCCAAGAGTCCCTGGTGAGAAGCAATTGCAAGCTCTTAGTCTTGTGTGAAGAGAAAGTTTTACATTTCAATTTCTGAATTTCCTGCTGACTTTCTTGAGATGGCCAATACTTACGAAGAGCAAGTCTCTCCTTAGCATGATGGAGTGACTCAGTATGAAACAGGAGAAAGAACTCAATGTTGCTAGTGAAGATATGTAGGAGACCCAGCTACATCCAGCTTTAAAATGTCCTTTAGAGCAGCATAATGCAAACAGTCAACGTGTCTTTTAGCTTCAATATACATTTTAAAATGTAAAACTAAGTATTTGTTTTATTCCTCCTCCTTCTTTTAGTTTGTCATAACTGAATACAAAGTTGGGGCTTGGGAGGTTATACAGCAAATAGACTGTGATCTTTAAAAATGAATGTCCTTCCTATTTTATAGTGATTTCAGAGGATTGCAGAATGTGGGATGGAGCCCAAAGCCTCTTTCTATGTACACGCCCCAGTGGTGGCAAACAACAGTCCCCAGCTGTGAGAGAATCATTTATTCTGATCTTGTAAAACACTCATGGGTTGTGGTGATCCAGAAATCGTAGATCTATTAGCTGCATTTTTATACTTCTAAAAGAAAGTTTGTTGCATTGTCTAGTGTGTTTGATGCAAATTCTCAAGACAACAATTGCTGTGTGGACTGTAGGGCACATTTGTAGTTTATTAAAAGGTATTGAGCCAAATCCTAATGTCAATGAAATCTGTTAAATCCTCCCAGCTTTATTTTTTAAATAGGTAATATAAAACATCTGCTTTCTAAGTAGTCTTTCTCATGTCAGTAATTCTGTTTGTATAGACACAGGTGAAATCTCCACTATGCAGTCCTCAAGAAGCTAGTGTATTTTAGAGACAACCTAAATGATCTTTCATCTCACTGGTTTTGCTTTTTGTTCTTGTTGTCCACTCAGAATTCTGTATTTCTGTATATGAGTATGCTATTTAAAATGGGATCTTCATTTTTCATTTGAGTCTTTAAATGCTACAGTATTACAGTGTTTTACTGTTTTACTGTTTCTTCCACTGTTTTTACCAACATAAATTGTACTCTTAATGTGAACAGTGCTCTTCAGTGTACTCAAATGTAACTCTGTTCCCATTCTAGCCCACAAACACTCCTTACGGAAGACTTTTCAAAGATTCTGAAGAGAATTGATAATTTCAGTGTGCACACTTTGAACAGATACTTAGTGATAAATCAAAAAAGTATCTATGCATTCTATATTGACCAAATATTGAGGTAGGCATAAGGAATTCTGGTGTCAATGCATGTGCTTCCTCAATTGATTAAACTGCCCAATAGAAACCACCACTCTTTCTTTTCTGTTCCTTTTCTGCTTCTGAAGAACATCAAAATAAGTGACAAATGTGTAACGGAGAAAAGCAATAAATAATGTTCCATAGTGATCAATGATGACTATGTGGTTGGAAACTGGGAAACAAATTGTTCCTGAAGCATGATTTGACACTGGTTAGTGCTATTCTGTAAGGCAATACTTACTCTCTGGGGTTGCCATGGTAAAGTAAGGTACATGGTTTGTTATGAGTGTATGAAGTAATCACATTATTGGCCAAAAGCAAAAGTGAAGATCCTGCTCTGGTCATGTTTATAGTGAGTTTTGATCATGGTCACAAAGGCTTACATGATGATTTACATGGTAAAGTACATGAGCATGAAGACAGCCATGTTGGTATGTTTCTGTGAGGGAAGTATCTACCACATCTGTAGTCTGTAAGTACTTATGATCTTAAGTAATTCCCTAAATGCACAATCCTTTCTCAATTACACCACCTTTAATTCAGAAGTAGCTGTGTTGTCTGGCTGTCATTTAGTATCATAGAGCATGGTCCAGAATTGTAGGAGGCAAGTTAAGGCAGCTGGAGCTTTGTGTGATCCCTGGGGACCTTGGTGAAGCAAAAAGGTGAGATAATTAGCAGCTATATCAGAAAAGCCTTGCTGAGGCTGGAGCAGCACAGATCTAGTGGTTCTGAAGCATTCACCAGCACTCACATTCTAGCTGGGTGAAATTTTCTAGGAATGTTTCTCAGTCTGATACACCATGCTGAAAATTTACGGCAATACCCGTCACACAATTCTGTTAGTCCTTTGGCTAGTGGCACCCAAGTGAACCTTCTGTCTACTTTAATTCTGTGGCTATCAATGGCAGTTCCCTTTCTAACACAGGTGGAAGGAATTCACAGGCATTACAAATTTAAGAGCTTCACAAACTTGAGCCATCATTCTTCTGCCACAGTTATTACTCTGGCCCACATCCCCTTTTTCCGTCATGCAGAAAGAGTGTATCATGTAGAACAGGCTGTAACTGAAGGCTGGCTGTTTTAGAAGGAGATTTATGTACTACTTCTAATATTAAGCCAGGGAATGAGAAGCTTTGGGAAATGTTACAGCTGTGATACTAGTATTTTGAGAAGCGCAATGAAAGCTTTATCCGTAACACTTCAAATATTGCCATTGTTAATAGATTCTGAGGGAAAGCTGGATGCAGAGAGAAAACATTCCTTGGGTGTGCAGCAGTAGAAATGTGATGTCTGTCTGGTTTTCATTCCTCGCAGACAGGACGAGCAGTTGCTGAAGCAGTTGCTTTAAAAACTGAGTTATCAGTCAGCCTATCTGCAATATATTTTTCAAAAGTTTGGGGTATTTCCATTAGTATGCAAGTACCAAGAAATAGATCATAAAAGCCAGTTGGCCTCACAACCTTTGAATCTAATACCAGTTAATTGTATCCAGTTTCAGTTATTTTAATGTCTTCTATGTAAGGGGTCAGAGTTCCAGCAAACATGTTTCTGGAGCTGTTGGCAGCTAAAAGAGAAAGGCTGCTTTATGGCTCTTTCATAACTGTTCTGATTCCCATAGCCAAGAAAGCACCATTAGAGTTTTATTATTTTTAATTTTAAAAACGCTTTAGAAAATACACTGCACAAGGACACCTGCAGGAGCAGAGTTCTGAAATGGTGGAAACGAATTCTGCTTCGGATGAGACATTTTCTTTTATAAGCTAAAGAAAACACAATATTTGAAAACCTTTATTTGTGGCTTTGTAGCAATATTAAGTAATATTTGCTGCTATTAAGTTTAGCAGCGGTGCTAAACTTAATAAGACATCTTTCTGCTTAATATCATCTGGTCACATCTTCACTGTGCTTTTAAACCAATACCAGTCTTTCCTGTCATTGCATCTTCATTCCCATTTATAGCGTTTAAGAAGTACTATTAACCCAAATCGGATACACCCCCTCAATTCCTAGTGCATATGTGATGTTTTTCACTTAAATATTTGATGTACTCCATGGGCAGAGTCAGTAACTTCAGGAGGGACTGCAGATGTAACTGTCAACTCCCCTGGTCTCATATCAAGATGGAATTATGCAACCACAGAAATCAGAGATGGAATAAACCTATTAGGTCATCTTGTCCATCCCTTCTGCCAGTTCATAATGACTCCCTGCAGTTTGTTCTCCAGTGAGTTGTTGAGCTTAGTTCTGGGCAGTTCTTCTGAAAGGACTGCAAAGCCTTTCCTATGACTCTCGGTATCCTCCACTTGTCTGTTTTCAGTCTTAAATGACAGGGCCCAATTGCATCCACATCGCTCCTGTGATACAAAAATTAATAATGATAAACACAATTGGCATTGTTGGATAAATTATTTAGTTTCAGCATCCTTGTCTTATTGTTAACCCTTGCCACACTATTGGGTCATAATTTCATCTCTTTGTGCCTCAGCTTGCAATATGTGAGTGCTGTCAGAGGACGAAATGAGAGGCAGGTTGCCTTCCTCAGTCAGACTCTGTGGAGGTATGGGAGACATTGACATTCCTGGATAGATGGTGCTAAAGAACAGCAGTGAGAACCTTGTAAGGATTATTTAATAACTTAGCTGAATTGGAGTTGCAAATTTCATCTCCTCATTCCACTCTGCTGCTAAAGTGCCAAAGAAAGAGTTTGTAAGCTTTCCTAATCAGTTGTGTTAGTTTTGCTGCTGCCCAGACTGCCAAGTGATAAGTGCCTGTTATGCACATACTCCCTGGTATCTCTTTGCATTAAGCAGCTTGTTTGCATTTTTGTATTGTGTTGACCATGCATTGGTCAGAGAGTAGAGTATAGAATTACACAGTCCCTCCCATGCACTGGAAGGGAAAGCAAGAGGCCAGCAGAGGACCCCGGTTCAAACAGCTTGACATTATTAAATCAGGCTTTGCAATACTTGACAGGTCTCCCTACAAATATATAGGGCACTGTGCTCAAGCAGGAACTCATAACATTTTGTAGAGCTTGGTTCCAGTGTAGCAATTGCATATTAGTAACAAGCAGACGGTGTGAGAAGACTCAACTGGAGCAGATTTCTGCAAGACATGGAGGAGTTGGGTTTTGTGACTTGGAGAAAACAGCCCCATGAGTTCCCTTGTTCCAATCTGTAGCCATATGTTAATTTTCACATATGCTGGGAGTAGGGCAGAAATGCCTCCTCCATAGGGTATGCTAATTTCCTTCCTAAGGATCTTCTGTGAATGTAGGGCTCATCTGTCAGAATATTTCAGAATGGAAAAAAGTGTAGCTTATGCTTTGGGGAGGCAACGGACACAAACTGACAAACTTTTTTCTTATGTTTGAGTAGAATTCCCTATATTTTTACCATGTCACTGAACAGTGGAACAGTTTGCCCAGAGAGCTTCCTTATGAAGTCTCAGTCTTTGGAGATACTGACAATATGACTGGGCAAGGCTCTGAGCAGCCTCCCCAGTTTGATCCTGCTTTGAGTGGGGAGGCTGGACTAGAATCCCAGGGGCTCTTTCCACCTGCAGTGTTCTATGACTTTGTCATTAACAGAAAGCCCCCAAATTTTGAAAAACTTTGAAAAACACAGATTTTTCTCTTGGGAAGGGACAGAATTATCTAGATTGTGAACTGATAAATAAGTAGATGAGATCTTTCCCCAGGAGCTTACTTAGTTTCTGGTTGGGCTTAATACCAGTGCAATAGTCTGCAACAGGAAGCAGGTTTTTCCCATAATGGACATTTTTCCAGTAGGAAGAAAGTAAGACAAGTCTTAATCTTAGGAACACATGCAGACTTTTATGGCCTTTCCTTTGTTTTCCCTAAATATCTAATTTAAATAGCATTGTTCTGAGAGGTAGTGAAGTACAAATGTGATGAATGAAAGAACTTCAAATGAGCACTGGTAGTTCACCCCAGAGAACTGAGCAGCTCATTTACTTTGGCCATTCTCCAAAGCCCACAAAGAGTTAAATCACATTACCTAACTGTACAAAGAACCAAGACATCTGTCTTCACTATGACAGCAGTGTCTTCTCTTGAAGAACTTGTATTTTAACCCCATCTATGCCTTCTGAGGTACCTCTGGATCTCAGTCGGAGACACTGTCGTAATAAGGATGTAAAGAAGAAATTGTATGGAAATTGTGAAGAAAAATAGGTGGTTCTGCTTTTTCCTACTATTACTTTAATTCTGATTTATTTCTATGTTTACCTAATAATGAAATCAGAAAGGATATAAAGAATTGATGGGGTTAAACTGGAAACACTCTAGTTTCTGCCTGGAGGGGAAAGGAGAATAGAATGGTGAGTGCTATCCAGGGTTTGGCTGCATCCTAGCAAGAGAGGGTACAAGGCTCTGGCTGTGGTGCTGCCCAGGGCAGGGTCACCTCGCATGCTTTCTCTCTCTTCCACTTTCCCTTTCTCTTGATATTGCTGTCAGTTAACATCTGGAACTTTTTTTTCCTAATCAACATCACTTCCTCAGCTAGAGCAGAGCATTTCCCTGACTGGGGAATTCCTATGGTTGAGAGCAGCCAGAAACAAGTCAGAGAGGTTTTGGCTTCACTTCCCTTCTTTTTTTTTCCCTAGCATGTGAAAAAGTGTGTCTGAAATCTGTGTAATGCTTAAGCTTACTCAAGTGAAAAAATTAAAATTCCTTAAAAGGAATACAGCAAGTTCAAGGTTTTACCAGGAGCCTTTGATTATCTTTGGGGCTCTAAAAGCTATTGCACCATGCAGTCACAGTAATACTGTTAGTGTCCATAGTAATTCAGGTCTGAAAACATGAAGTGTGTTGTGAACTCCACTTGTGCTTCACAGCTCCCCTAGGAAAGTGCACAGAGGTGTGCAGGGATCATCCGGCACTGAAGGGAAAGGGAAACACTTGACTTCAAATACAAATGCTTGAAGCAGAGTCTGTGGACTTCGGAATTTCCATGGGAATGTCGGAAATGGAAGAAGATGTTAATCACATTTGGAGTTGAATACTGAACTGGAAACCCAGACTGTTCATGCTGTCACTTCTTTAATAACATCAGTGGCAGTGAATATTGTATTCTGTGCTGCACCCAGAAGGAAGCTTTTCCTCACTTCAGTTCCTGTGGGTACGACATACCACAGTGAGCAAGAGCAGCCTCAATTTAATAATACTGGGTCTTGCTTAGGCTAAACACACTTTTGGTGCCTTCTCGGTGAAGTAGAAGCTGGTGTTCCCTTAGTTGTGGTTACTCAGTTGTTCTCAGAGTGCCACATACTGTACTGATTCTTGATAACGATCAAGATTTATTTGATTTAACAAATCCTATTGCTAGTACCTTGAAAAAATCTATTGCTCTCATTTTCTCCTTCACCTACAAGTGGTTGTGAATACTACTACCCACAGTACCAGTGGGAGTACTGGTATATTTGTTTCTGGTTCTGAGCAGCTCTGTCAGAGTCTTGATACTGTTAGTACTTTGAGACTCTCTCTAAATCTTACAAATAACTTAGTAAATAACCTGCACACTTCCAAAAGGAATTCAAATTCCTCTTGCTTCAGTGATCCTTTTCCTAAGAGTGAAATGATCTTAACATTTCTTTCCAAATGCTTTTTAGACTGTTCCTCGTTGGCTTCCCTTCATTGTGAAAAGCTGTTTCTGGTTTCTTGGACTGATTTTTCACTCACATAGTTAATCTACTTCTAGCTTCTGATAAGCTGCCAAATGTTTAAAATCTGCTTTAGTATTCCCTTTTAAAAGAGGTTGGATTTACCAAAGTTCATCACTTTAAGCTATTTCTTAATGTTCAGTGTTTATTTTGCTTTAAGATCTTTATAGTGAACTAACACACAAACAGCAAAACCCCCATTTTACTGGTTACTCATTGCCAGGAATATGAACTGTCATTGTACTTCTAATGAATTCCATCGTTTCCTCTAGCACAAACATTGCTCTTTTCCCTGTAATGACTTTGTCCAGACTCAGTGGGACTCTGATCTCTGTGCTATTGCAGATAGTGGCTGGTTTTGGAGCTCTTCAGATGTTGTTAGGCTACATGCTTTATGTAGATCATTATGAAAGTACTTCAAGTGAGCTTGCTTTGCACCTGAATCAGTACTCACAGTTTCCTCCCTGAAAGGGGTGGTTTCTACTCCTTTTACTGTGCTGTCGCAGTGCTCGTCCATCACAAGCAGACACAGTTTACGCACTGTACGTTAATTAGTGCGTTACCTTTTGCAGTAGTAAATGTGGCTCTGAAACTCAAATTTATAGATCTGTACCTACAGGACATATTTATCATCATCTGGTCTGACTTTGTGCAAAGTGCAGGCTGGAAATTTATGCCTAGGTGCAGAATCAATTAGGATGATATTTGAGGAATAGGAATCTGGGCAAGAGGAGTAGATCCTTTCATCAGATTTCATTAAAAATCTGGTCATTTGTCACTTGGCATTTTGGACTGATTTATAAAGAAAAAACTCTTGATGGGATGATAGATTTTTGTGTGTTCTATCTGAATTGAAAGACTTTCCTGAAGTGTATTCATCAGTATGGTAGGTGAATATAGAGTCACAGACTGGTTTGGGTTGAAGGGATCTTAAAGCTCACCCAGTTCCAACCCCCTGCCATGGGCAGGGACACCTTCCACTAGAGCAGGTTGCTCCAAGCCCCATCCAACCTGGCCCAGCTTCTCTGGGCAACCTGTGCCAGTGCCTCACCACCCTCACAGTGAGGAATTTCTTTCTAATATCTAATCTAAATCTCCTCTCTGTCAGTTTAAAACCATTCCCTCTTGTCCTGTCACTATAAGTCACTATAAAAAGTCCCTTTCCAGATTTCCTATAAGGCCCCTTTAGGCACTGGAAGACTGTTACAATGTCTCCCCTGAGCCTTTTCTTCTCCAGTCTGAACAAGCCTAGAGAAATCTAAGCAAGTAACTCTGTATTTTTAAACTAAGCTTCACTTTTAAAAGTTGGGAGGTATGCTAATGCTGCGAACATTTCAACTTCAAAGGTTAGGCTACCCTGCATACAAAATAACTACTTAAAAGAGATACTCCAGAGCATCTGTGACAGCCCTGTTCCTCTCCTTTTTATCATCTACATTTCATGATAACGTAAACCTCTTAGCAGGAGCTCAAAGTTCTCTACTGAAAAACTGAGACTGATGTTTAGATATTCATTGTGAAAACCTGGGCTGAATAAGGGTAGCAGAATCTTGCTGCCAAAAAACAGACACTGATCCTGTATACAGGTATACACAGTTCACAGGTATAATTCTCCTTCTATGAAATTACCTCCTGTTTCATTAAATCTATCACTATAACTGGTACAGTTCTGCAAATACATTATAGCATACACTCAGAGCAGCATGGGAATGGAGGATTCCAGTGAATTCTGAAAGTCTCAAATTTGGTCACATTCCAAAAATAGAGTATGCAAGGATTTAATTTTTTTTCAACAAAGTCCTTTTTTATGTTAATTGAAGCATTTAACATCAATGAAATCAAAGCCTTTCATTTTCGCTTTTAGAATTCCATTGTGTATGATACATAACACATAAATGCAAAGTTACTTTGAAAAAATAAATAAATAAAGCATTCTGTTCCGATATAAAGACCTCTTTTTTAGTGTTTATCAAAGGTTAAGGAGATTTCATCAAAATCATAATGGTTCCTTGGAGCTGATTTGCAGGGCTGACTGGAGAGCTTTTCTGGGCACATAATCAGAACATCTTGCTTCGGCTCCATACACACATGAAGAACACAACAGCTGAGGCAGAAGGAGAAATGAGGCTTTGAAAGCTCATGGCAGTGGTCACAGAAGTCTCCTACGCTTCACATCCAGCCTCAGAGCTGCCTCTTATGATTCTGTCTGGATTGAGGTTATTTTTTAAAAAGCAGATTTATGTTTAAAAAGCCTGTACCTGGCATCTTTACCAACTGGGTAATCAGGTATTTCCATAAAGCAGAGTTTGGCAGTAGAACTGACGGTCCAGGAAAAGGCCCTTCCCCCATGTTAAATACATTACTCTATGCCTCAAAAATATGCAGGGAAAAAAACATCTAAATAGCCAGATCAGTTACAGCTTGAAATCCATCTCGTCGTGCTAACCACTACACCCAGCGCAAGCTGTGGTTCAATTACCCCTCTGATTCTCTCAGTGAAATCAGGCTATTTTCCTTCTTTTTATCTCAGTTATCAACCATTCGAATCAATTCCAGTCGAATATTGCTCTTGATGCTCTTCCATTAAGGAATATTCTCAGCAATTTTGAAGGTATCTGGGAATACACAACACATCCGCTGTTCATTTTCTGTGCAGGGTTAGTTTCTAGTGCCAGTTAGAATGAAGCAATGTATTACATAGTAAACTTCTAAAGCTGGTGTATTCAAGTCTGGCCAATTACAGTCAGTACAACGATGACCAGGTTTATGGACAAAATCATGAATAACTTTGAGACTATTCCAATCTTTCCACAGACATCCCAGTACTCAGATAGTTTACAGTTCGCATGGTCTTCATTTTCACACTCGTTCAATGAAACTTGGGGGAACAGATGGAAAGCAGCAAAGTGAAGGCAATACCTGAAATATGACATGACCAAACACCATGGATTGTGAATAATTAATAGCAGAAGCCAAGCACCTTGCAGGAAGAATCTAAACTCTGCAGTTAATCCTTAAAATTAATGAATGTACACAAAGGAGAAGTCAGATACCAGCAAAAGGCCTAAAATGTCACATGCTTTGATGAGGATTTTGCATTGAGATCTGTGAATACCACAAACAACCACTGAAGTACTCCCGTTCTGATGAACTCCTGCTACTGAGCCAGTAACTCCCCTGCAGTAACCAAGTGGCAGGATGCAGGCAGCTCCCAGCAGGGTTTACATTCCAGCTATTAGCTGCTCCAGGAGATCGACTCTGATTTGGAGCTAGAGCAAAATAGCAAATAGCAAAATGAACAGTGCATGTAATGAAGTGAAATGAAAACAGAAGGGCTCCTGTACATAAAAAACCCTCCAAAGTGTCACCAGAAATAGCTACTCTGTAATATTCTCGTTGTAAAGCTGGAATTGTATTTGAGTGAAATTCCTATTTCAGCAGCAGCAGGTTCTGAATGTAACATGGAAGAATGATGCACTCAGCCTGGTGGTTCAGGTTCTTTCTGTGAGACAGAAGCAAACCTCCCTGTCCTCAGAGAAAATTAGCAATTATGTAAGATAACTAATCACTGGAAAGTACTTCAAGTGAGGAGGATTATTTAGAGTTAGAAAAGGGTCTACTATTGCCTTGATGTATAAACATGGACCAATACAAAATAGGACTCTTGAGAATCTCAGGAATTACAGGCACTTCATTACTTTCAATATTCATATAAAATTACTGGTGAAAAATACATACAAGCAAAACCAGCTTCACAAATAGGACACAGCAAGTAGAGCAAACTCTTATATACCCACTTTTCTCCCTTTCTTCAGATTTGCAACCTCCTTGCGATTACTAACTCTATATAAAATAAAGATGAAATCCTCTTTAAAGGACGTGGACCAGAAAATAACTTTTGAAAATTCAGTCTTCAACTAAAAGGAGGAAAGAAAGACTCTTTAAATGGAAGAGGCTTAGCTGGAAAGCAAAATGGCTTGGATGTACCATTTGGTAACAATTCACATTGCGCATAATACCAATACCTCTGAGGTATCCTGGCTGTTCTCAGATTACTGCTCCACCAGAGAAGTCCAGGTATAGTTATCATTGAAATAAAAATAACTAAGTTAAATCCACGGTTCACAGCCTTTCTGCACTCCCCTCCTTACATCTGACAAGTATTCCCCAGCAACAAAAAAGAACAAGAAATTTACTGTGCTGCCCTAGACGCCACTCGCGGGAAGAAGGGTTGTAAATAGGCAGATACGGTTCTCCCCTGCCAGGCATTGCTTCTGGCAGCTGTAATGTCTCCCTGTGAGTTTTAAGAAGTGACAAATAGAACACAAAAAAGTAGAGGAACCTTGGTTCCCAGACCTATCTTTAACATTAAATTTTACTGATCCCTTATCTCTGACATTACATTTTACTGACTGACTTCAGGGCTCTATCTACATACATCTCACAACCAGCTTCATGGTGCCCACAAAAAGCTTAAGAACAGATTTGATTGCTCCCTTCTATTTTAATGGAACTGATCTCTAACCAGTCTTCCTATGCCACCCTTCACGCTGTATCACATAATGCTGCATCCCTACATTACTTTCTAGCCTTTGTGTATGATTTCCAACGGTTTCTCCCCGATATGGTAATATTCTAAAACTGGCTTATTTCAACTTATTGTTAAGGTTCCTCTCCCAGGCTACCAACGGAGACAACATTCTGCAACAATTTTCTTTTGAGCAAAATCATTTAAAATACAAGCAAAGGGGGATGTATAAAAAGTTACCCCTGGGTTGCCTTCTTTGATTGCCACCAAAATCAGCATAAATGGATCCTTCAGTGAACGAGTCACAGAAAGCCCTCATCCATCCAGGCTGATGGCAAAGACCCTCCCCAGGGCTGCCTGCCTTTGTATGAATATGCGGCCAGGCATATGAGGGCTCCAACAAGCACTGGTGCTGAAGAAACCCTTTGTCTGCTCTGATGAAAAACACAACACCTATCCTGCAAATTAAAATAAATAAACACAAACACACAACATCTCTTACCACCAGAACCCAAGCACAGCTCCTGACTTTGAAAGGGGCCATAAATCTGCACAGGTGAGCTCTTTCATCCCATTACTGCTCAGTAATTACACCAACAGAAAACATTACCTAAACCTGGCACAAGTAAATGTACCTGGAGCCTTCATGGGCCCTACAGGCCCTACTGCTTCAGTTGCCATTATAGTTGAGGCACAAGTGCCTCCCAGCAGAAATTAGAAACCTTTTAGAAACCTTTTCATCCCAGTTTCACCAAATGCACTGAAGATGCTTATAAATATTCAATATGAATTTTTAAACTCTCTCTCATTTTCCTTCACCCCAATTAGCATTAGAAATCATTTTACTTTTAAATACACAGATGGGAGCCAAGTCTGAAGTCAAAAGCACTCACTCACTATAGTGACAAGGGCCACGTAAGAGTAGAGCCAGTTGGAAACACAGGCAGCCCCAGGCATTGAAATAACATAGAACAAAAGACGGACAAGAAGGGATTAATTCAAATGTTGATGTAGAAATGTGAAATAGCACAGAGGACTAAAGCTGTGCCAGAGCCTTCCCAACATGAAATCCAGACCACTGTGTCCCCACAGCCCCAGGCAGGGATTTCACACTTTCTCATTAGTGTGCTATAATTACTCTGAAGGCTCAGCATAAGGATCTCTGGTGGAGCTAGGGATCTGCACAAGCTCTAAAGAGCCCTCAAGACTGGCGCAGTCAGGTCCAGGTCTGAGTGTTATGATTCAGTCTTCCTGGCTCATTTCTCATTGCACCTGTGTCTTATTTAGCTGCCTCCATCAAAGATTAATCTGATTATCCTGGCAAAACTGGCTGGTGGAAGTGTTAGCCATGGCTTTTACACTCCCAAAATGTAAACCTCATGTTACAACATCATCAGAAGGTAATCCTTGTCAAATCAAACCATTAACACTCAGTACATTTCTCCTGCAAAACAATTCTGAAACACCTTAGATATTTACATGTATTTACAACTTTGTCTCATATACATGTCCAACCACCTCTTGGGGGATCAGCAGCAGGTGGTGGTAATAAGAAAGGATTGTGACTACTTGGTTGAGAGATCCAGAAGTCTGTGGAAATACTGTAATACGCATGGTATCAAGGCTACCTGTTACTGTTATTTAGGATATTGATTATTCTGTATTCCTGTTATCCTGGCCACCTTACTTAAAAAGTTCTATTATATCTGAAGCCAGCAGAAGTAGCTTCCAATGGTTTCTGAAATGTTCCCTCACGCCCCCAGTGAAATGTCTTCTCCTCTAGGAAAAGTGTAAAGTCAAATGTAATATCCACAGACCCTGCAGAACATATAAATAAAACCTCTGGATTTTATTTATCCAAAAAATAAAACAAAGCCTTTCGTCTAGTCCCTCTTGCATGCAGCAACCACAAGGTCAAAGCATCTTCTCAACAGCTGGACATGAGGGGTTTATTAAATATAGGGAAGTAAATGGAAGAAATGGAGCCAGCTGTGGACTGCTATGACACACGTCTAGTCTGTTCATGTGGAACTCATCTGAACTCCACACACAATTCATGATAAAAAAAAAGAGATATACACTAAGAGCATGATTCATCTGACCTACTTTAGGTGGCCATGTTAAAATAAGCAGAGCTGAGCCCCAGGAGCACCTCTTCCACTCCAGAGACTGTAAGGGGAGCACAGCTGTCCACATTCAGGTAGATCAATTCCAATGTTAAATGTCTTGTCATCATTTTCTCATCAGTCTTGTTCTTACAGTATCACACATAGTGCTTTTCCAAGTGCTTGCAAAACACCACTCCATTAGTTTGGTTTCAAGTTTGTAATATTTGGAATTTGATTTGCAATTGAATGAATCACACAGGTTTACCGTTTTACTGTATTTATCTTGTTGTTAAGTTTGTCACTGAAGATCTTCATCCTGCAAGCACGTAACAGTCATTTAAGGTATCAGTGACAAGATTGTGGATTTGCTGATAGTTTTATCAGTGAATTGGAGAAGCCATTTGAGGCTTTTAAGAGTTATGTGAATGGATCTGTGCATTTTAGAGAGATTTCTCTGTTACTCCCCAGTAACCATAAAACCCATTACTGATTCTACCACGTGCACTGTTGAAAGCAGGATACTTTCCAGATTTGGAGAAGAATGCTCTTGCTTATACACTAGCAGTCACATTGGACTGTCTGAATTAATCCATGTTCTCACTACCTCGAATAGGTGACTGTTACTGTTCAGCTGACAGCCTGAAGTGAAGGCCTAGCAATCATTATCATTATGTCCTCTTACACAGATGCTGAGGCTCCTGCAAGAAGAGCACCTCAATCAAGCCCTGGGCGCTAGGATGAACAGAATCACAGAATCGACTAGACTGGAAAAGACCTTAAGGATCATCAAATCCAACCAGTACCCCAGGACTGTCAAGACCACCACTGAACCACACAAGAATCCTGGAGCAAAACACTGAGCAAAGTCACGGTGGGCATCTAACAGTTGCGTTTTCAGAAGCAATAAATGGCCACTGGGAAAACGAGGCAGCCTCCTCCAATCATTCAGCTACGGAGCTTCATAACAACCACACACACAACAGATAAACATACACATGGTTTAGAATCATAAATACAACTCAACAGAAGTTGAATCAATTACATTTTCTTAAAAGAGGTATCAGTAACACAAAATTAAATTCTTACACATTGGGAGAATTTTACTCATCCTAGTAAAAAAAAACAAACATCACCAACAAAACCCCCCAAAAACCCCACAAAATCCCAAAATCCCCTCCCAGAAGCAACCCCCAAATAAAAACAACAACCAACCAAACAAAAAGACAAACAGAAATTATACTTCAGACATTCTTTCGAGGCATTTGCCCCAGACCTTCTTAACTTGTTCATGTCAGTAGTGACATCAAGGAACTGCTCCTCAGCTGTGCAGTGTAAATGACACCACAGCCAGAAAGCCAGTCAGCACTTGATCCAGTTAAATAATAGTGGCTCATTTGCTTGTGACAGTCAATGCTTTAAGAGTATAGTTTAAAAAAGGATGGTGCCCTGAAAGTGGCTTTGCCACATTTTATTACCAAAAGCTAAAAAATATTTTGCTGTAAGTGCCTGTCTCTTGCTTGGAGCAATAGGGCTCCTCTGGGCATCCTGCCACTCTTTCAAGGCTCTTCTGTGTTTTCAAAGCATCTCTCAAAGTGATAATATTCCATGAAAGTTTTCACACCTCAAGTAACCTTCTCTCCAAGGTTGTTCTATCCAGAACCCTTTCATTTGCATTTGCCCTCTCTGCTGCTGCTTCATATGGTAGTACTCTGCTATAGGACAGAACCAAGACTAAAACTCATCTTCAGAGATGCTGGGTAACCCCAGTGCCTCCTAGTAT
>JANHGB010041947.1:20660-32345 GCA_026283785.1 Coracopsis vasa
GACTCCCTCTTCAGGTCTGCTTCATCCAGCAAGAGAGTTGTGAAAGCTGTAGGAGCTTCTCCTCTGGACTTGTAATGTGTTCTGTATTTTCAATTAGTACCGATGTTGGCCTAATAGTGAGCATTTTGTTCATGCTGCTAAGGCCCATATTCTTGTAATAATTCAGAGATCTAATTCAGAGATAATTCAAGTTAAGGCAGACTGACCTACGTGTGGCTGGATCATCCAGAGGCTCTGTAATGCAAAAATTAATCAGAAGCAATACGCAGAAACCCAATCTTCTGCTGATTCCAGCATATATGGATGTAATGCAGTGACAGCTAGGAAATATGTAGTCATGAGTTTACGGTTGTTGCATGCTAGAGGAAGCCTGGTTCTCCAGTAACAGCACAAAGCATCGCTCCCTGCAATACGTACATGTGTCTGCTGGTGTTCCAAGTGGCACTGGGTGGGGCCATGAGGAAAACCAAGAGCAGCTGTGGTAGTGAAACAGGGTCAATAAAAGCTTGAATTATTGTTAACATATGTACCACTGTAATAAACCCCAGTTTGATCACTTACAAGAGCAGCATATTGCTGAATAAACCCCCTCTGGATACGTCTGTATACCAAAGCATGTCATAAGGAAAGATTAACAGTTTTGGAGAGGGATCTTTTCCTTGAGATGAAGATTTCATTTCCTTGCCTGGTACTTTTGGAAACCTTTCAGAAAGCTGAAAGCAAAAAAAAAAAACGCATAAGCTGGTGTGTTAAACCTGACCAGTGTCTTGTTGAGCACAGCAAGCCAGCCCAAAGGATGCTGGGGTCTTGGGAAGGCCAACTGTTCTCTGATGATTAGGCTAAAAAGAATTGCAAAGTTATTCTGAGGCTGGTTTTGTTTTCTTAAGGCTTCTAAAGCAAGTTTTGCTGTAAGAAAATGGTCTAAAACTGTGTTCTCAGAAGAGTTGTGTTTCTGTTATACAGGATTGAAAGAATTTCACATCTGCCTTCTGCCCCTTCATTGCAATTCCTACATAAATGTTTAGGTCTTTCTGGTTTCACCTCTTGGTAATATCCTTCTGCCCGAATCCCACCCCAGCACTCACTTTGCCAGTTGTGAAGACAAATCTGCATTTAGTGACAACAGCCTGGATTATTTCAGGAGGTGAATAAATGAGTCTTATCATTGGTTTTGCCACAATGAAATTCTCCACTTTAAAGCAGCAAGTATGTGGGTATTGATTCAGCCTTTTTTCTCGAAATAGATACAAGCAAATAATATTCTGACATCACTAATTTTTTCTTATTAAATAAATGTATTTTCACTTCTCAGAACTCCCACAGTGCCACATACAATAGCTTTTGAGGGAAAAATGATTGGTGTCATTTGGAAACAGGAATCCTTCTCGATTATGTGGTTTTGGCAGTCTGAAACCCCCAGCAGTGAGCACGCGGACAGTACATTTTTCACTCTAGAACATTTTTCCTACCCAATTCAAACAAATGTTTAAGAAGTGGACATTTATTTCTGTGGTGTGAGGAACCCTGAGTTCTCTGCTATGGGGAATTATGATGTATGGGGTAACAATTCAAATACATGATGATGAGAAAGTGATGCTAGAACTCAGTGATGGGATCCTGTGTAACAGCTCCTCCCTTAGGTCAGAAATGGGATTGAGCTCTTGAGCTTCAGAGCTGAAAACCTAAATCTGTACCTGGGAATTAAAGAAATCCTACCTTCATTATCAGCAGCAAAATCTTACCCCCATCAGCTAAAGCAACAGTGCGGTGGCTACAGATGCATGCAGTACTGGAGCAGGGAGCATTTACACAAACAAGATGCTTTATTTTTTATTCATGAGTAGAAAATAGGAATCTGTTCAAAACAGAAGAGCAATTCAAAACTGAAATATGACATTGAGAAATGAAAGAGAGAGAAGACAAAGGAACATGCAAAGTGCATTATTTGTCATATAGCTAACTATTCAGAGCAGGCACTTAACTCTTAGTTAAGTCCAAACTGGGCAATAGAGGAAACTGAGGGGAAACAGAAACACTTCAGAGTGAGTGGTGGTGCTGGGAATTGCTGTGGTATAAGACAGGAAGATAATATGAAAATGTGAGTTCAGAATTGGTATCACAGTGGATAAGCTTTGATAGCAATGGATGATATTCCGAATGGAGAAAGGATATGGGGCTTAGCTGGTGGAGCAAGTAAAGGGAGGAGCAGCACACTGGAGACAGCATGTAAGCAGGAACTGGGAGAGAAAGACAATAGCAAGGGGGACTGCAAGGGTAAGGATGAGGCGAAGGACTAGCAGCAGGGGAGGGTGACACATGGCTGATGTATAGGCTAGTGGAGCATGTGTTATGTGCTGCTTTATGAGCACTGAGCTGTCCCTGTGCTTGGAAACGACTCAGCGTATTTGAAAGAGAAAAAGAGATCCTAGGCTGGCCAATGCCTGAGAAAACAGTGTACGTGTTGGTTTTGTGCCGTTCTGAGGAGCAGTCTGTAAATTCTCTTGAAATGAAACAGAAGTGGCCTTTTTATTGACCAGCAGCTCTTCCCCTGCGCTTGGTTTTCTTAGAATAATTTAGGCTAGAGCCTGCAGTGAAGTGTAAACACCCTGTGCTTGTAAATAAGTGAGTTTGGATACTGGAATACATGGAACCACGTTACCAGAGCGTTCCACGTGGGTTCATTTTCCTGCCTTCTCCACGCTGTGCTTGTACACCCAGCTCCAGGGGGCTCTTTTGGGACCAGTGTATTTCTTAATCAGCAGCACTGATGTCCTGAAATTAGAATAATTAGAAGGTTAAACTCGTGTTGGACCTCATAAGTTTGTTGATGAGGAAAGAACCTTCAAGGGAAACTGCAGATACTATTGATAACGGTGAAACTCTTCTCTCCGAGGTTATCAAGTAGTCAGTGCCTCAAAAAATCTTGGGGAGTTTGGGGCGTACTAGCACATAGTATAGCTGAGTGCTGTTAAAAGCTTCTACCTTCTGCCCCAGAGGAACTAAATATCAGTAATGGGAGAAATGTCAAGTTAATAAATCATGGGGTCTTCTTTTGGAATCAAAAAACCACATGAAATTCAATGTTCTTTCTTCGTCTATTTTTTCCTTTTGTATTCTATTTCCACGTATACTCATCCCCTCCTGCATCCATCTAAATTGTAGTGAGCTGTTTATTTGTGTCTGTACAGCTTTCTGCAGCTGTACAGAGTCTGTAGGTTGGGTACCCAACATGCAGAATCTCCCTTGCAACACTGACCTTTCTTAAGGGGCTGGCAGTGGGTTTTTCACTTGGAGTCTTTGAATCCGAACCTTGTGAGACAAGGAAGAGACAGCAAGCAGAAGCTTTCATGTGTCTCACAGCTGCCTTCCTATCCCAGTCAAGATCTGATTTCATTCTGAAAGGTCCTATTGTTTCCAGTAAGGACTGTGAAATAGTTACTTGCTGAGTGACAGTGAATGGAGGGGCAGCTGGGCGAGCAGGGGAGGTTCTCTCCAGCAACTCACAGCTGTGCACTGGGATGGCAGATGTGAGGATTTGACACCCCCTTTCCCCCCAGGACAGAGGATGGGAAGCTGCTGTTGTCAGCCTAGATGAGACTTTGCATGGCAAATACCTTTCCAGATCTGAATAACCCACATTTTCCCAAAGAGATAGTCCAATTTTATACAAGTTATTCCCAAAAGGAATATGTCAGATTTTTGATTCAGGTTATTGACTAAAAAGAGAAATTTTATATAATATGGACAAGCTAACGCAAACAGTGTGTGAGAACGAATGCACACATCAGCTTTGATAGGCAAAGGGCACATGTAACTTCTGCTTGTTTTTCTTGACTCCAGGAACCACACTTGGCATCTTCAGCCTGGTGTTACGGAAGTAACTTCTGCACACAGCTATACAATTTCTAGCATTTATTATTTTGTCCATAGTTGTTCAAGTGCCTGCTTCTTTGTCCTTTCCAATGGGAAACTATTCTACTAGTCTCAAATGCATTATTCCCAGTAGTCATACTGAGATTTTATATTCCTTTGTTTCATTCCCTTGCTCCTGAATTTATCCTGTTATTCAATGAGCAATACCACTCCTTTTTTTTTTAAGGTGTTACACGCTTAATAAGTTTAAATCTTCCAGTTTGTTTTCTTGTCTCTCTTATTATTTATTGATTGGTTGAATAGTGAGCCTGCAGTTAAAGTTTGGGGCTTTCTGAGGTTTGGACTAATTAGTAGAAGGCTAAATATGTTAATTCACAAAGTAAAAGAGCTTCAAATGTCACTCAAAACTCCTGCAGCAAATAAGGAATACATTTTAAGGGAACAGTTCAAAGTTGAAAGGTCTCACACAGGAACAGAAAAGAGACCAGAATTTATTTCACATCTGTTTTGGAAGTGACTAAAGTAAGAGACAGCTGAGGGCTTCCTTAAGTTGCACTTCTTATTTGTCTGGAGTTGGAGTTCGTGGGAAAACAAGAGTTAGAAGTTGAGCAGCTGCTAATGTTGACGAAGGGCCTTTTGTCATGATCATTGTGTTGTACCCTGCTGAGGGGTCTTGTGTTGGAAAATACAGGTGAAGATTGCACTGCCCATTACAGAGCAGTGGGCTCATGGTGGGCAGATCACCAGATAGTTCTTTCCTGTAATGGCATGTTCATATACTTCAGCAATGGGATATTTAAGAATTGGGCTAAAGCAAAAGGCTCCAGCTGCTCTCTCCTAGACAGGAATGTTCCAGAAATACATCCAGTGGATGGCCCAGATTCTGTCACTTGTGATACTGATGTGTTCAAGCAAGAGGTTTCACTGACCCATGTATGGCCAGGTACATAAAGACACTGCAGACAGCAAGCAACCGTCTCTAGACAGACACTGGGGGTTCAGCGGAACTGGCAGGAGCAGCACAAGCTGTCATTTGGCTGGGAGTGAGAACAATGGCATTTTCTGAAAGCTGGTCTTAGTCTTGTAGGGAGGGAGTTCCTGTTGCAAATGAATGCCTTTTGTATGCTACTTTACCCTAGCCATCAACAGCCCCTGCTTATTGGAAGTCTATAAATAAACCAGGACAAAAGCAGATACCTGCATGGGGTCTGTAAGTGCTTTTAGGAAGGAGGGTAATTGAACCTCTAGGAAGGCAGACCTAACATCAATATTCATTGGCCCATCCATGTTCCCAAAGCCCTTGAGTCAAATCATCCTCAGATTCCCTACTGTCATCCCAAGAGAGTTCTTGACATCACAGGGTATAGATTTAGAAAGACTGAGATTACATCAAGGTCAGACCTGGCTCTTCTTTTGAACCCAATTCTGAACTGCTTCTAGCAGTCTGTTATCTCTCTTACTGGGCCAACAATAAAGGACATCAACTCCTGTGGCCTAAGTAGCTGATTAGTTCAATGGCAGAACTTGAAGATCAGATGTATCATAGAATCATGGAATGGTTTGGGTTGGAACGGACCTTAGAGATCATCTAGTTCCACCCCCTGCCATGGGCAGGACACCTTTCTTTAGGGGAGGTTGCTCGAAGCCTGTCCAACCTGAATAGGTAGAATAGGTGTCCATCAAAAAGTGTAAGCCCTTTAACAGAAACAGTTCAACATCTACACACACATGCACACACTTCAAAATACTTGTCCCTACATAAAACTACACGCAGCCATAATGCTAATTTTCCCAAATAAATCCAAGTCCATATCTGTAAATGAACATACACCAACACACACCGCGCTGCATAAGCACATACCTGAATCCAGGTGCGCAGTCCACATTCTCACCTTCTTTCTGCAGGGCGACCTCCAGCACACAAATAACCAAGCTCAAACACTCAAACATGTGTTCCATGTCAACAAAAAGACTTCCACAAATAAACAGTATGGGCACATTCATACATTGCAATAAAAATGCTCTTCAGCATATTTGCATATACAAAAAATATGTAACAAAACCCCCGCAAGCAGCACATACACACACACACACACAAAAGACAGGAATCACTCAGCAGCTCCAGTGTTTGTGCTGGCAGGAGGATGTCAGTCACTGAGCAGCCTGCCTCCAAACAGATGTTTGATTGTTTCTGGGTTGCGGTTTAATTGTTGGATAGTGTTCCAGCACTCAGAGGGGATCGAAAATACTCCAGGTCTGCAGCTGCAGCAAATGCCAGCCTTGAAACAAGGCGGATTCTGAAATCATTGCTCAGGGGGAAACTGCTTGCACAGGAAACCTTAGCCAAGCTCTGCGTTAATACTGCTTTGAAGTCAGAAAATTAATCTCTGCCATTTAAAAAAGTTCTGTTTTTTCAGGGCCTTTTGTAAGTTTATCTAAGACAAGCCAAGTCCTTCTGGGCAACTGTGAAGTTTATTGACTTGCCCAGGCTTAGAGTCTTTACTCGGTCTCTCTTCGTTTTCCAGAAAATCTTCCCTGGATTCTGTCCTGCACTTCAAGGTTCCTGGTGGAAGTGAGAAGCAGCTTGTTAGTCAGTCTTAGTCTTAGTTGTCAGTCAGTTTTTATTACACTAAAAGACTCACTCATTATAATTGACCTTTGTTGAGAAGAATGTGTAGTGCAAGACTGCATCTCTACTTCTCCAGCCACCTAAAGTACCAGGTTGCATTATCCAGATGTGCCACCGGAAGCAGATGCCAGGACTTTAAGCTTGGTGGTAGATGAAGGGCTGTATGGAATATGTGCTCTACATTTAGTTTGGGTTTGTGGGAAGGAACAGAAGGGAACATGTAGCTGTTCTCCTGAGCACTAGACATGAGAGACATGGAGAAACTGAGTGATGGGTAAGGAGATATTCAGAGGATCCCCTGGGGAAAACTTTACTGAGGACAATCAAAATAAAAATCCCAAATGTGCATTTAACAGCCATTTTGGATTCACTTGGAAGGATGGTTGCATCACTGACTCTTGACTCATAATATCATTTGGGAACATTTGCTTGGAAGTAGACAGGACAGTGTTGGACCTGTCATTGTGAAGATTCTGGGATCCTTAAGGAGACCTTACAATCGCCTGCTGAAAGAAAACCAGGTGGGATCTGTGTCCAGTAAGTGCTTTGTCTTGCAAGTAGCTTGGGATTTGGAATGTTGCATAAGATCTGTTATCTACAGTGCAAATGTAGAGCACGGAACTGTGGTTTCATTTGGGATGAGAAGCAATAAATACTTGCATGTTCTTGTGACTGTTGTGAATATGAATGAATCCTCTGTGTGGCCTTTTAATAATATAATTGTTGTAGAAATAAATATTTTTTCTCTACTATTTTGAAATTAATAGGGATATTTCCTGCAAGACTGCAGAGGAAAATTATAGGCCCAAGCCCAGAAAAGAGCTTTCCTAGTTTCATCTGGCATTGAACAGTACAGACAGAGGACAGATAGTAAATTGGTTCTGTAAACCAATCCTAGAATATGCACAGGAGAAAATATCCTGAAAAGACAACAAAGAACAGAGTGAAGAGCTTCTGTGCAGGGTCTATCTCATGCCCAGAATTCCACGTGGATTCTGTTAGTGTCCGATGCAGTGCTACCTTGACAACTCCAAACTCAAATGCTGTAGATTTTATAGGTGTCAGGAGCAAAGACTGGAGCAACAAACTAATGTAATGACCTCATGGAAGCTGCATGGCCAGCCCTAGGTTAGGTAAGCCTCAGCACAGCTGTCTCAACTACACTCTCCATTGCAGACTTCCTCGGCTCTGAAGTTTGTGCCCTGTATGGGTTTTTTTTCACTGACATTTTTCCATTTCCATTCCCTTCCTTCCCTTGGAAAAAAAGCAGGACTGTAATTCCAACATTTGTTCCAGTTTCTGTAAACCAGCACTCCTGCTGAACTGACCTGTCCAGATGGTGTTCCTTTAGCTCACACATCCCAGTCAAGAAAGTAAAGAATCTGAAGCTTAAACCCTTTACAAATCTATATAGTACAATTTGGGGACAGATGAAAGCAGTGGTGGCCCTGCCTCGGAGCCATGTTATTTTCCTGCTGGATTTCTGCTGTAGCTTGTTTTGTCTTCCTGTAGTCTGACCCCAGATGATAGCTTTTTAATCTTTTCTGAGGCAAACCCAAATTCCTTGTCACATGCGTGCACACTATCACACACAGTGATATGTTCACTCCCAAAATGCAGTAGAATACAAAATAAACACTTCTTTAATCTCTTTCCACTTCACCCAACATTCTTTCCAGACCTTGTGACTCTCCCCTATCTTATTCTTGACCTCTGTGTTAGATCCTTGCTCCCTCTCTTTTCCTACAGCTTTTCAACTAGGTTGAAAGTGTCTCCCTTTGAGAATCTATTTGCTACCTAACACCAGTTTCAAGATTTTCAGCAGGATGCTAAAGGCTCCTTGCTCATTCCTGTCTCCTCAAACTGTTTTCCATGTTGTGTTAATTCTTCTCTGCCTTTCTGAAACCCTTCCAGAAGTACTCTACAATACTACTTAAAACAGTCTCCTAAACCTTACTCCTCTAACAGTTACAATCAATGTAAATCATCTGGGTTTACAAAATGAACCATATTAATCCATAGAAAATATTTCACTGATTCCATTTGTACATGATGAGCTACCCTGGAATCACTCCAGTTTAGACAACAGGCTGCCTGGAGCTGAGACTACATGTTCTTCACTGCTTTGTGTTGAAGAGAACCCCTAATACAGTATTAAACTGAACAAAAAAGAAGTTCTGATTCAGGGAGTGTTGGATGGGATTCGATCCCTACTCCTGTTATGCAAATACTGTCAACTTTATCAACACTGGAGATTGCCCGAGTCTGAAAGCAAGAGTCTTCTAGTCTGTACTAAATGAAAAGGCACTCAGCACAAAACTCTCAGACACCCCAGTTTTCTGTGGTAGAATTCAAAGCACACATGTAAGTACTGATAACAGTGGGTTGCACTTACTTCAGACCATGACTAAGCTCTTTAATAAGAGCATTTATTTATGTAGGTAGATGCGACTGCCAAAGAGCAAAAAGTAGCAAAAGTGTAAAACCAAACACATTAGAGCAGTCAAGTCATCTTAGTCTTACTGGAAAACTTGTGCAATGCAGAGATGGGACTTCAGAGGAAAAATAATCCATAACCAGGTAGAGTTAAGTTATCTGCATGTGAGAACAGATGCTTGTGAGCTTCATCAAAAATCAAAGAGCTGTTCTGAGTCAAAAACTTTCCTGTTCTGCAGGAAAGCCCCAAACTACAATCTAGGGAGCCAGTTTCTCAATTATTTTTAAATTTACCCTTAACAGTTTAATGATGCCAAAAGCCAGCAACAGACAAAGCTCCAAATGGAGAATTCCTGGCAGAAGAATAATAATTTATTATCTCCTTTGTACATTTCTGAGAGGAGATTTCAAAATGAAAATGAGCAGTGAGGAAAGACTGTTCCTACTGCATTGTCCCTCCCATGGGAAGAACAGGACCCCAGGAGTCCAGAATTCCACTAAGCCAGTACCCCAGAAGTCAGGTGGGTCTCAGCCGTGTTACCAGTATATTTTATAGTCACCTGGAAGAATATTATCACTTCCTCTATGGATTTTTAGTAGGGCAATGTCCAAATGCTGCACACTAAAAGCTAAATATCTAGATAGGTGGCTGGGTAGATTGAGGTTGAATGGTCCGCTAAGGTCAAGCTTTGTTTCTCCTGTTCTTCCAGAAGAAACTAGGTAGAAGGAACCTGCCAGTGCTCAGCCTGCTCTATATTCAGAAACTCCCTAAGGTTTTCAGTCTGTCACTTGCATCAAACTTTTAAAGCCTAATTAAGAAAATGTTGAAGGTAGTACAGGTTACCTAATTTAGTTCTATTCCACTGCTTGAACTGAGACAGAGCTGCTAAACCATGATCCTGATGTTGTTCAGATGTTGGCGTTTGTTTAGCTAAACAAGTTCAATTGAGCTATAACTCTTGAATAAACCACCTTTTTCCAAGTCTAGACTAAACCTAAGGGCTTTGAACACCAAGCACAAAGGGACCACGTTAGGACAGGACCAAGTTAAGCAGGACAGCTGTGAGTGAGACCTAGCCACTGTGCTTCCAAGTGCCTGCATTAGAGCCTGCCTGAAGAATAATAATGAAAAAATATTCAAGCAACATATGTGAGAATTCTGCTCTTTGCCTTTTCACGTGGCTGGCTGGTTTGTTAAGCTGATCTTTGAAAGGACAAATAGGAGCAGCATTCTTTCCTGCACAAAATCTCCACAGGTAGCTTTCCAGGAGCATATACATTTTTAAACAATTACTTCTGCTCCCAGGTGTGCTTTCTGCTCTGAGAAGCCATTTCAAACACTATTCCCCACATAATCAGGATGCTTCTCCCCCCTCCCACTCCCTCCCTCCCCTCCACTACCTAGCTCAGCCATGCAGCTCTGTTCTCACAAAGTTCTCCTGAGGGAGTCTCCTGCCTCCTCCTGCCAAGCGCTGCTCCGCTGCGGAATGGGATGGAGCATTAGTGCGATCCGCCGCTCATGCCAAAGGCTCGTCCAGAAGGGAGGTGGTGTGCATGTGCTGGCTGCAAGAGGGTTCAGGGAGGGGAAGAGCTGAATAATTTATGCCTTTTGCTTTCCAGCCCTATCCGAGGCCCTTTTAATTCTTTCCTGTTTGTTTTTCTCCCTCCTGTGGCAGCATTTAGTCATCTCCTCACCAGTGTGCCTTTGAGAAGGGAAGGGAAATGGAGTGTTTTCCAGGAAGACATACCATTCTTCCCAAAGTGGGTTGTACAAAGTACAGTTTAGGCAGATCAAACCCATAGGTCTGGGCTGCTGAGAATGTTACCTACAACCAGTGCTGCTGTTAGGGAAGAGGTAAAGTCTGAGCTAATCTCTGAGGTGTTGTTCAGAAAAGATGGTGTCAGCACACACTTCTTCACTCCTCTGAGACACATTTCCTTCATTTTGTCTGGAATTGACTGGAGACAAAGCAGTAATGCACAGCGATTTGGAGAACTGGGTTTAAACTGCAATGAAAGGAGTAGGCATGATTTAAACTTGGAGCAGACCCGCTCCAAGCATTCATCCTCTCTAAAAAAATCACAACCACCCAGGCACGGGTGCTGTGTGCAGCTCTTACTAATAGTGACTTCTGCTGGTAATATTAGGTCATATTCCTATTGCAATGAGGGGTCTGATCCTGCTTCTACTGATACAAAGGTCGCCCTTGACATTTTAATGTCCATGAGCTGAGGACTTCATCCAAACCTAGCAACAAAACAGGTCCGCATTGTGCTGGGATTCAGTTTCCTATCACTTTACTCAACTCTTCTCATGCCGTCCATGCCAGCACACCCAGTGCACCCACGATGGCTCAGACTTGCTTTAAATCCACATTCCTAAACCACCATCTCTAGGGGAGACTAGGAAAACATTTTTAAAAACTAACCAAGAAATGTTCTCACTGATCTAGGATATAATGAACTGTGTTTGCCTTGATACAAACATTCTGTCAGGTTTAAATGAATATAAATGGTTGTTCAAAAATAAAGAAAGGATTCTTTTTTAAAAGAGCATAGTTTGCTCTAATGGGATCTAATAACTCTTAATAGTTCTCCATAAAAGTAATAGTGTACTTAAATCCCCACTTGGCAATAATCCGGGGCAGAAAAAAGTGCGTTTTAAAAATGGGAACAGCTCAAGGCTGCACGTTCCCAGCCAGCAACAAGCTGAAACAATACAAAGAATCCAGATAATGAAGCACATA
>JANHGB010041951.1:0-20214 GCA_026283785.1 Coracopsis vasa
GAGAGGCCCAGTTCTACAGGCTTCAGACCCCCCCAGGCCCAGTTCTACAGGCTTCAGACCCCCCCACATCAGCAGCAAGATCCCTCAGCTTGAGAGTCCTGGCTGGGCATGGGGGTGCCAGGAGCCCTGAGCTGCAGGCACCTGCAGTGACCTGGGAAGATCACCATGTCCATGTCTCCCTGCTGCTAGCATCGAACTGGGTTGGCAGCTGTGTTTGCTTGGAGCTGCGGAATGTGAGCATGGGTACGGGTCACATCCTGGTCCACATCAGGGTGCATGAGCCTGGCTTCGATTTTGTTGGGGTTTGGTTTTTTTTTTTGATTTTAATACAAAATGTCTTTTTCATTGCATAGCACGAGCAGGCACTTAGGGGAATCTGTCAAGGCGTATATGTGCCAAGATACGTACAAACAGGGAGAAAATGCTAGGGATATTTGGACCAGTTTGACTGTGGTCTGCATCCCACAGCGCACTCATTCACTGCAGGAAAAACTCCAGCACTAGGTTGCCTTTTAATAGCTGCTGCTCTGGGAACAGACCAGTACAGAAAGGAATACTCAGTGGGTGCTTATGGCCTTGAATGAGAAGCGAGTCAGAGGAAGGAGAGCTCTGGACCTGGGAGCAGCTGTGAGGGATGGGTTTGTGGAGCAGGATGCTGTCTTGCATGCATCACTCAGCATAAAAGTGGTCGCCGAGGGACTGTGTGTATATCTGTCACTCCTCTGTGCCTCAGCACATGCTGATGCTGAAGTGAGGCAAGATCGCAGTGAATGCTGATGCTGTAAGCTCCTTTTTCAACCATTTAACGCTAAAAGACATCTGGTGTGGTACTCGCTGAGCTGAAGAACTGATGAATTTCCTGACAGACATAGTATTGACTATTTACAGCTTCAGACCAAACTCTTCTTTTGATGGTACTTTATTTCAGCACTACGCCAAAGGTGGACATTTGTGTGTACCTCATGCACTTTGAGAACCTTCCAGGGGCTCTTTAAATGTCAGTGGTTGATCAGAAAATGAAATGAGGATACACCAAAAAAGAAAGGGATTATGTGCTTGTCCTGGAGAGCAAAACAGTTTACATTACTGTCTGAAACAATAGGAAATTCTCCATGTGCTGTGGTCTGGCTGCCATCCTTGATGAGTTCTGCAGAGCCGTCACCATTGGTTAGGAGGAAGGAAGGCTTGCAGCAGCAGTGCTCGCTGCAGGGCAAAGGGAATATTAAGGGTGCACGTTATGTTTTCCATGTTTAGAGAGCTTTCAGAGGAAGGGTTATGGAGGTGCCTGCTGCGTGGTTGTGCCAAGGGGTGGTGGATTGAACAGCATAGAAGCCCAGGGGACATGGCTGCAGGACAGAGATTCCCATGCTGCCTGCTGCCCTGGGGTGTTTGGAGCCAGCTGACTCAGGAGCTGGCATGCTCCCACCTGCTCCCACCAATGGGTGCTCTCCAGACAATGGAACATCGGGAAGTAATCACAGCGTTTCTCCCAGCTTTTCCACCCTTTGAGCAAAACGAGGGTGGGGAAAGACGAGTCCTTGTGGTGGAAGGTGGATTTTCCAAATTGGCTGCTCTCAACCTGTCCTGGACCACTGATGGCCGCAGTCCCTCCTGATAAAGCCTCGCTCTGTGGTCAGGCTTTCATCTGACTCTGCCACATACAGCTGCAGGATGGCGGAAGAGAAGGTTGTAGTAGGGAGGAGACAGGAGAGGCTATTGCCCCCAGGAGGGTGATGCTGCAAGGCAGGAATGGGGCCATAGGAAGGACACTTCTGCCTGTGCGCAGGCAGCTGCTGTGCCAGCAATTCCTGGCAGTGCTGCCAGGATGTGAAGCAGGACAAGACCTGGTGGGCTGGCTGGTATCTCCTGGGCTCATCAGTGCCTGGTGCTGCATGGGGACAGGGGTCTGGCAGGGCTGGGGGATGGTTGGAACCAGTCACTCCATCCCATCTGGTACTTCAGCCTGGCAGAGATGCTTTTCTCGCTGCCACCAGCAGGGCAGGTTCCTCTCCAGCACAGCTTGGCCATGATCCCTGCCACTGGGCACCCTCCTTTGCCACAGGGCCCTGCCAGCAGTGACCAGAGGCTGTTTGTCCCGTGTTACTGGGTGATGCTGGTCTCTGGCCAAGGCTTTCTCAAATCACCTTGGGCAGGCGGATGGCCAGACCTCAACCCACCCTTGGAAGCATCCAATTTTACCAGTGTGATACAAACCATCCTGGTACCTTGGGACTGTGATCCCTGTGCCTTTGGCATTGCCCAAGGGGATGGGAGAAGGTTCCATGGCTCAGCAATGCCTGGGGTGGTCTGTCATTGCCAGCAGGTCCCCCTGCCCCCGACCCAGACCAGCTTCCCAAGCCCATGCAATGCCAGCTGATTTGGGGCAGGAGCAGAGGCTGCAGTGTTGAGGAGCAACCTGGGGGGGAACCTGAGACAGGCAGACAGATGTTGGCATGGGTGCGGGATGGGAAGCGGTCAGTGCCGTATTGGCACAGCTGGAGGTGGCAGAGGAGCTGCGCTGGGGAAGGGAGGGCGCAGGGGCAGGATGGAGCTGGGCTATGAGATAAGGGGTGGTGGCTGAGCGGGCTGGGTTTCCTCATTGCTTAGGGTGGCTCTTCCGCCGGACGATTCCATTGCCAAAACTACAGCGTGCTCCTGGTGCAGGCCCAGGGCAGGTACCTGCAGCACCCAATCCCATGCTGCCCGCAGAGTGGCCGTGATGGGATCTCCATCCCTTCTGCGCCATGCTCAGCATGGGCAGGGGTTGAATCTCAAGGTCACCACTGGCTCCATCCTCCCCTGGATTAGGATAAAGCCAGGACGAACAGCCCAAACCAGCTCCTCATAGAATGCCCTCTCCCTGTGTTTTCCCCTCCCAAGAGAGTTGCTTCACCTCTAGCATCGCCTTTTGGGACTACACCCATGGCTACAGCATCCTGCTCTGTCCCAAAGCTGGGTGATGTAGGTGCCCATGCAGGGACCTCGCTGCTCATGCCACTGGCCCATCAGGGTGACTCTCACTCCCAGTGGGCCAAGTCAAAGACCAGCAACCACAATGGACCACCCCATGGCAATCCCTTCACAGTGTCTTTCCCTATGTGAGGCTGGGAAAGGAGTGAAGGTGGCACGTCCCCTGGCACCACATTACTGGGTCCATTGTTCATTGTTCCCTCTTGGCTCGGCAGAACTGGCATGGGGACGAGAAGCGATAAGGTGGGAGAGGGCACTGCTCTGCTTCCTGCTCTCCAGAAGGTTATTTCCCGCCTCGCCTGACCTCTCCTTAGGTAAACTCAGTGCTTCACCTCCCTTAGAGTTTGCTTTGCTCTCCCATACTCATCCAGCACAGCACGGAGCCCAGGGAAAACAGCACAGCCCTATTAATAGCCCATGGGGTTGCCAAATCCCTTCTGTATGTTGAAAGAGTGGCTGCAATACCATGATTCAGCCCTCGGTGGTAACACACGGGCCAGCTCCCCCATGGGGAAGGCTCCCAACTTTGCTGCAGCCCTGGAGGGCGATGCTCGGCTCTCCAGCAGGGTAGGGAGGTGGGGAAGGGCCTTTGCGCCTTCCGCCAGGGATATTTTGGCTTGCTTGCAACACAAATAGTAATATCACTAAACTTGGTGTTGTTCCTCTCCATTGGCAGCTGCCCAAGCTTATGGGCTGGACTTATTCTGCACATGGACCCTTTAAGAGTCAAAAACAGGACTCCCAGTGAGGGCAAAGCCATGGAGCCGTTGCTGTGGCTCCTTGTACCTGAAGAGAACTCTTAGAGATGAAAGCCATGGTGTCCCTGTCCCAGCCGCATCCAGGTGAATCCTGTGTTCAGTTCTGGGCTCCTCACTACAAAAGAGACATTGAGGTGCCAGAGTGGGTCCAGAGAAGGGCAATGGAGCTGGCGCAGGGCCTGGAGCACAAGTGTGATGGGGAACGGCTGAGGGAACTGGAGGGGTTTAGTCTGGAGTAGAGAAGGCTCAGGGGGACCTTATTGCACTCTAGAACTACCTGAAAGGAGCATGGAGAGAGGAGGTGGCTGGTCTTTTGTCCCAGGTAACAAGGGACAGGATAAGAGGAAATGGCCTCAAGCTGCACCAGGGGAGGTTTAGGTTGGATGTTAGGAAGCATTTCTTCACAGAGAGGGTTGTCAAGTGTTGGAACAGGCTGCCCAGGGCAGTGGTGGAACCAGCGTCCCTAGAAGTGTTCACACACTGTGTAGACAAAGCCCTCAGTGACACAGTTTAGTGGGGTTTGGCAGTGCTGGGGTAATGGTTGAACTTGATGATCTTAAAGGTCTTTTCCAAACTGGTTGATTCTATGATTCTATGTGCAGTCCTGCCTGCAGGAGAGCACATAGCAGAGCCTCTCAGTGCAGTGCATGGAGCATCTCCTCAGGCCCCTTTTGAGTTTTAAGTCTTTAAGTCTTCTCTCCAGCAGCTGGACTGGTGAGTGACCCATATTGAGGAGTGGGACCTTTGGAGGGCTGGATTATCCTGGAGAGATGCTCTGGGTGACTCCCTGTGGACTCTGAACCTGCTGGGGGGTGGTGGGTGGGAGAAGTGGTCCAAAGGGAGAGGTGGGATCCTGGACACGGAGATAGCACCTGGCTACATGAAGGATGCTATGGCTGGGAGAATTCAGCTTTGCATGGCAGTGGTCAGAGGAGGGAGTCCCAGCTGTGAGCAGGGCCAGGCACCAACACCAAGGCAAATACTTGGGAAGGCAGTTACTGTCCAAAAATAACTGCAAATGCTTTCAGGAGCAAAGCTGGAACAGTGTCCATGGGCAGCAGCCGGAGTCCCCCGGCCCGGGACAGCTCCTAGCACAGGGGATAGGTACATGCGTGCTCGGCTGGCTTACAGAGACACAGAGATCCTGACAGAGTCACTCCAATGGAGTATTTCCACTGGAGAGCCAGTGCAACAACCACAGGCTTCCACTGAGCTTCAGCCCCATCCTTGTCAAGCACCCAGGTGCCCCCAAATCTTGTCCCCAAGTCCCCAGTCCCCCTGCCATCTGCAGCAGCAGCCCAGCCACCAGCTCCACAGCCACCAGCTCCACTGGCAGAGCCCCCCCCCCGGGGTGGGACACCCCCCTCAAGGTGCCAGGCCCCCCAGGCTGGTGGTCAGAGCACAGCCTGATTTGGGACATCCCACCAAGAAGCATCCTCCAGTGCCCCCAGGTGGGTCCAGGATCCTCCGTGCCCCTGTGGTTTTGGGAGGCGTAAGACAGTAGAGGGATGGAGCAGATCCCTACTCCAGACACACAGCTCAGAGCTCCAGCCAGCCTGGGGACCTGAGCCAAAGCCCCTGCCTGAGCTGGAGCCAGCATAAACCCAATCAGGCAGCAACAACAGGCACCCAGGACATGTGAAGTGATTTCTCACAAGGGTGATGTTCCCACAGCCAAAATCCTACCTTTTCCTGAGCCATCCACAGGCTCCTGTGTTTCCCTCTTGCTGACCCCCTGTGTCTCTCCCCAAACCCCCGCCTGCTCCCTGTGAAGAGCACAGCTCCCAGAAGGACACACAGTGCTGAAACCCATCTCCCCATTGCGTGAATGAGCTAAGGTGACAACCAAGGTGTAAATGGCTGTGGTTTGACCCGCTGGCCACTGTCCCCTCCTGTGGTCCCCATGCTGGTGGCACTCATCCTCACTCATGCAGCAGGCACCGCTGCCAGCCCTCTGCATAGAGCTGGGTTTCTCCAGGGTTTAATCAGCCAGGTCCTGAGCCATCCCCATGTGCAGACACCAGGGTCCAGCCTCTCGTCTCCCTTTGGCATGGTGCCACCTCCCCCTTAATGAAAGTCATGGAAAGTATGAGCTCGCAGCCCTCTAACACACCACCCTCACGGGCTCCTGGGCACATGGAGGCCAAATGGGGAGCCCAGAGAGACCTCCAGGTCTTTCTGCTTCTCCTTCTGCCTCTTGCTCTTTGCCTCGGGTCAGGGAGGAGGCAGCAGTGAGGTACTGCAGGCTCCAGATGCGGGATGGAACCTGCTTCATTTCTTCTTCTTCTCTGCAGAGGACAGACCGAGCTCCTCACCAGAGCCCCCCTCACCAGGGAGGCACTCAAAGTGCTTCTGAAGCCTTAAATATGTGCTGGCAATAGCTGTGACTCCACATCGGGACTGGCGGTGTCATTCATGTGTCCCTGGGTCCCGCCCGGCTCTCAGGCAGTGTTGCTTCATGTTCCTTCTGATGCCTGCCCCCAGGGAATCAGCAAAGCCCAGAATCCACAAAGAAGAAGCCCCCAGAAACCCAACCTGTTCATTTATCCTCACCCCACCATTTGCAGCGGGGTCTGAGTCAGGAGATGGGGATGTTCGTGGTTGCCAGCTCAGCCACGATGCTGCAGCCTTGGGTAGTTGGACATTGGAGCAGGGCTCAGGGCCTGATCCCAAGGGGATCGGAGGACCCAGCATGGATTCTGGGGTTGTGTCACCTGCTGTGTGGTACCCTCACCATCCCCTCCCCAAGGACACCAGAATAGTTGTATCTGCAGCAGAGACCAACAGCAGCAGTGCAGGGCAGGACGGGGTTGGCATCCACCCTTGCCTCTTCCCATCCTCTTCCCTTCTGGAGGGACACCCAGTCCTCTCTCCCAGTTTGCTACTGATGGACACAGGCTTTTTGCATCAGAGGAAGGTGGGTCCCCCACTCCTGATGCCTGGTTGTGATGGGCCGGGATGCCTGGCATGGACCGTCCCCAGTGCTTAGACTGGGCAAACAGGGATCTCATTGGGAGCAAAGCAGGTCAGGACAAAGCCAGGCCAAGCCATGGAGAGTGAAATGGAGGGCACAAGTGTGATTCAGGCTGTGTCACTCTAAGGCAGCACTGTACCAGCCGGAGGAAATCCCTTTTGATTCATGGCTTAGGAAGTTCTGTGGCTTATTGGGACCACAGTAACCCAGAGATGCTGTCTGACAGTGGAGAGGGCTTTTGGTGATGGGCACAGCCAGACGTCAGCATCTTTTTCGAGCTCAGCTGCAGCTTGGCTGGGAAGGCCATGGCCATGATGCATGGGCTGAGCAAGAGAGCTGAGATTTTTCACCAGGAGGGATTTCTCTGTGTCTTTATTGCAGCCAGAAGCACAGCATGGTCCATTTTAAGGTCACAGCTGCAGCTGTAATGAGGTCTTAGATATTTTACTTTATCTCCACAGTCCGATTCCCAGGGAATGGGAAGGGCTTCACAACACAGCCCATCCATCCCTAGCTTCCGGTGGCAAAGCTTCAACTATTCCCCTGGCAAGCCATATGCTGTGGTACCAGACAGTGGGGCCAGCTGGCTGCTGTTCCCATCCCTTCCCCTGTGCTGACAGCCCCAGCAACCTGGGAACACTGTGGGGTCTGTGGGAGGACACCCCACCACATCCCCTGTCCCCACAAGGTGGGTTTCCCACACACAGGTACCTCCTGTCTAGACCCCAAGCTCCTTTCTGAGATGGTCCCTCCAGAAAGGGAGGGATTAAGAGGGATGGGGTTGGCTCTTGGTGACTGCTGACCATCGCCAGCCAGGGTTGCTCTGACTTGCCCTGTCCTTGGACTGGTTCCCTAAATCCCAGCTAGTGTGTGCTGGTGGAAACAAGCTACAAAGAGACCTTCATCATGAGCCAGCAGGGCCAGCCTTACATTCCTCTCCCCAAACAGCTCCCAAAGTAGATCTATGTTTTTAAGGATATGAGTTAAAGCCATTTAATCACAAGCCTCTTGCTGTCCATTTCCTTTGGATTTCTTTGTCTTCCCACATTTTTTTTCTCAAGCAACATCCCTCCAAGATCCTGAGGATGGTTGAAAATTGAGCCATTATCAGTGAGGAGCACTTAGCCCTGCTCTCCTCTCCTGCGTCACGGGTCTTCCCTGATGCACCACGGTGCAATGAGGGCAAACTCCTCTGTGCATTCACCCTCCCATTGTGTGTCAGGGGTGATTTCCAGGAGTGCTCCAGCAGTGCCAGGAAGCATCCTGCAATCTCCCAGGAAAGCAGGGCTGGCTTTTAGACCAGAGGGGTTTACTTACCCTTTGCCAAACTCAGTGACAGTTTGGCTCTACCAGAGACATGGTCCCTGCCACCAAGCCTCAGCCAGTCTTCATACAGGGAATTGTCTTATTTTGCCCATCCCAGTCCTCCAGTCTGGGATCACTGGAAGTATCCCAATGACACGGGCACATTAATGTCCCTGGTCCCTGCACCAACATGGGGCTACTGATACCCATTTGCCCTAGATCTCCACCCAAGTCCTTCCATCTGCTGCTTGATATCAAGGATAGGAGGTATTTTCCTTGGACTTTACATATAGGTCCCCTCCATTTTCTTGCCCAAATAGAAAAAGGGGTTTTTTTGTTCCTCTCATCCTGCAAAATCCAGCTGGCAGCAGCTGATGGAGCTGCTGAGATTGTTCTGCACTCTGCAAATCTCAGTTCTTCCTAATTGCTCTTTGATCCCGTGGCCATTGCCTTCTTGTGGTGACCTCTGCCTGCCCTGTGCTGCTCCAATGCCCTATAGCATCAGGCTGCATTGGTTTTTCCCAACCACAGCGGCTGTTGGTCTGTATTGGGCCCAGCTGGGAGTCCCATGAACCAGGGTGGGACACACTGTGGGACCTCCTAGGACAGGGTCTGCTCTGCAAGGATGGGGACCTCAAAGGTGTCCCCTCTGAGGCCTGCTGCTCCAGCAGCTGTATCTCCCCACAGGCTGCCAGCACCCTTCCACTCCCAGAGGGCACCAGCAAGTCCAAGCAAGCGGAAAAGGCAATTATATATGATTTTACAGATGCACTGGGCACTGCTCTGCAAAGGCAAGTCTCAAAGCAAACATGCCCGCAAGAAGAAATCCCTCTTGGCTTAGCACGTCCTTCTGAAAACACAGAATGACTCCAGAAAAATGTGAGAAAACATGGGCTGCTCCCCTCCAAGAGAGGAAAACCAGAGCAAAGCAGCAACGTGATGGTGTGTGCTGACTGCAGACAAGGCTGATCACCCTGCAAAGGTTGTCAGATGCTCGAATGCTCCCAAACACCCTGCAGAAGGGATGCGCTGCACCAGGGCCTTTCAGCTCCCTCTCAAAGAGAGATTCTAGATTATAAACTTTGCAAATCCTCATGATTTATTCTAATAATTACAGCACATTAAGCATAACAATAAATAATTAAGAGAATCAGGAGCCTCTTGCGTAGCTGTTCAAGAAGCTTTTGGCCATCGCAGAAGTGATGCTGTTTGAAGCTGAGCCCAGCTGCTCTGCAGTGCAGCTCTGGCTGGTGCTGATGGGATGCACTGGCAGGAAAACGTCATACCCGGGAAGGAAGAGCTGGCCACAGTGTTCCTGCTTGCGCAAGCAGCTCCACCAAGGAGGAAAGTGCTGGGAAAACCACCCTGGGAGGGATGCTCGGAGAGAAGGATGTTCTGAGGGGGTTAGAACCAGCGGATGTCCTGCCCTGCGTTTCCCAGTGTTTGGTTTTGATCCCTGAACCCCTCTCAGGCAGATCATGAGTTCCATGTTTCGCTGTCCTGGGATGCCCCCATGCTTCCTGGCAGCAGCAAGCCTCCAGATCCCAGAGCATCGTGCAGGGAACACTCAGGTTTCTAGGCTGATTCAGCTGCCAAAGCTTGGGACAGCACAAGGCAATGAATGGAGGGCTGGTAGCAAAGTGCTACCATCAGAGAAACCAGCTGGGCACAGCAATTTCCAACAGCCAAGCACACCAGGACAGAGCCTGGAAGCCTTTGCCCTGTCCCCTTTCTCCTTTCCCCTTTCCCTTTTCTCTTGCCCCCTTTCCCCAGTCCCTATCCCTGTTTGCAGAGCTGCAGGAGGTTTGCAGAGGCTTCGTGCTCATTCTTATCCATGTCCTGGATGTGGTCCTGCAGTACAAATGATGGATGGTGATGGCCCTGCTGGGAACAGCCCCATGGGACCAGGGGATGCTGGGGACAGCAATGACCCAGGGGTACTGTTGAAAGCAGGAGAAAGAGGTTTCCTAAACTGATGCCTGAGGTGATCACTCCAAGTCCCCAAGCAGCTTCCTCCATCAGCCCTATGGACCACCCAGCAGAGCCCTTCAGCCAGGGCAAGGGCTGCCCTTGCCTTCCCCAGGCACTGACCATGCACTGGTTTGCTGAGAGTAAATGCTGAGGACTCATCCTCATGGACCTACTGGTCAACCCGGCCACTGTGGGGCCCTCGGAGAGTCCTCACAGCTGTAAATGAGCATTCCCAGCTCCGATTGGATGTAAAAAGGTCTTTCTTTAGCAGAGGAAATAGCAGCCGCTCATGACAAATAAATGTTCTCTCATGTATACATCCACTCGGCATGACAAACTCCATGACGCTCAATTAGCTGCAGGGACAAAACTGTTGTAGCATGAATGTCCAGGGATAAACAAGGCACAACAAACAGCCCTGGAATGGCTTCTTGTAAACACAGTTACTTCTTTTCTTAAGTCTGTTCAAAATGCTGTCTGCTTTGACATTTCACATCTGTCCTGGCCAGCACCACCTCCTGCTGCACTCCCACATACAGAGAGATAAAGTCTTGTCCCCGGCATGCTGTGGCAGCAGTACTGGGGATACTGGGCTTGCAGTAAATCGCATCCTTAGTGGGTTTTATCCATCCCAGTTGTGCCAACCATTGCTATGCTGCTTATTCAGCATCTTCTAGGGTTGAAATTACAGTGCAGGTGATAGAAAAGGAAGATCAGTGAGGACAGGGGTGCTGGAGAAGGTTTGGGGTTGGTGATGGGCTCGATGGGCTCAATGAGCTCTGGGGGTTTCTCCCAGCACCATTTCAGTGCTCCCACATCCCAGCTAAGCAAAAAGCCATAGAAAACAATAAGAATTTGTCATCCTGCTGTCAAAAGCCTCTCTGGAGATGTCTGTATCTGGTGGGTGCTCTTTAGAGCATCCATTGGGAGGGATAAGTCTGCAGATAGCATGAGAACCTGCCAGCCCTATTGGAACCTTGATCAGCTGGGTCAGGGGCCAGCATGGCAGCTCAGCAGGGCTCCTCTCAGCACAGCACGGAGCCAGAGCATGGGAAAAGCTGAGAAAGGGAAAGCTGAGCCACAGCAGGGACTGTTCATTGCTGCAAAAGCTGCCAACACTAACAGGAGCAAAGCTGGTCACAGCTGGAAGCCAGAGGAAGGCAGCAGCTTCAGGCTGGGAGAGCCCTGTGCCCCAGAGAAAAGTCCATCCTCAGCCCCAGCACCTAGGACATTTCCCCATTATTTCCCCTTTTAATTCCCTTTATTAATCTTCTGGAGTTGTTTCCCCTATTGCTTCAGGGTCTTGGGGGAAATGGCCATGGGAGGGATGCAGCTCCTACATTGGGAAGAGATGCTCCCAGAGCACAGAGGGGAAACTGAGGCAGAGCAATGCAGAGTGACAGACTTGTAGGACTGGAGGGCTGGTGTTTCAACCATGACAGGACCTCGCTCATACACGGGCTGCTCAGAGGAACAAGCTTTTTCAGGTGGGTTTGGTTTGGGGTTTTTCAGAGGCTTTTTACTTCAGCCACAAACTGGCATCTTCTGCATCTGGGGTGGCTCAGCAGGAACCACAGCACAACCAGAGCTGGCTGCTTCCAGCCATGGTGTTGGGACCCAAAACCCTACACAGCTTTATGGTCTGATTGCTCAGAAACCCTGGGACGTTTGCTCTCCTCCCCCATGAGCTCAGCTCACGAGGCTGCTAACAGGGTCTCATTTTTACCTAATAAACAAGGTCTGCAGGCGAGGTCACAGCCTTCAGCTCAAGGGGCAGGGCAGTGAGTGATCCATCATGTTCAGTGATGCCTCATAACTTTTATGGCCTCTTTAAAAGCCAGATGCTTGACATGAGTTTGACACTGTTTAGTCTCTTGGTTTTGAAGATTGAGATCGCTTTGGGAACTGCACCAGCTCTGGCAGATCGGAGGCATTTCCCTGCGGATTTGATGGACGTGGATGTTTCCATGTTTCAGGGAAATCCGGTTAAAAAAAGCAGCTCAGCATGGGAAACCCTTGTGATTTCCGGGAGCCTCCCCAGGCACGTTGCCTACCTCAGGCTTTTGAGTAGGGATCTGATGTGCCCTTTATAGATCTCTCATGCTGCCTCTGCCTCCACAGCAAAGCCCATGAGCATCAAGGAAGCATGGTCCAGCCCTCAACACTGGCTTCTCTGACTCGAAAGAAGGCAACGTGTCTCCCTTCAGCATGCATCAACTGCATAAAAAGCAGCAAGCAGGAATATGTACCATTGCATGCCTCACCTAGAGGCATGCTCTTAAAGAAGAGGTATTACCCAGGGGTGAATGCTAGGCCTGCCATGCATGCACATCACTGCAGCAAACCAGCAAGCGATGGCCTTGGGTTGCTCTTCCCCTCGCTGAGCCATGGCAGCTCTATTTTTCACTCCACATCCCAGCTGGGTTCGTAAAACTTCCCCTCCTTGTGTTTCCAATCAGTTGTAGATCATCTCGGAGCTCTGGATGGATTTTTCCCAGTCCCCTTGGTTGATTTCCCCGCAGCAGCACATCTCCCAGCCAGAGGGCGAGGACCCTGGGGTGCCCAGTGGCGATGCAGGGCTGCTTTCATCCCAGGGCACAGCGCTATCCTTGCATTCCTCAGCTCAGCCCCCAGCACACCCGGGTCCTCTTGGCAGCAGGAGGGCTGCACCTCCATCCCACAGTCCTCCCTTATGCATCAGCTCCTGAAGCCATGGCCAGGTACTAAGGAGGGACAGAGACCTGGGAGCAGGCTGGGAACCAGAAAGTTCCCCCAAGCAGCCAAAACACCAAGAATTCAGGCAGTTTTGGGAAAAAGTCAGACAAGACCTTCACCTCCCTGCAGTGCTGAACCAAAAAGCCAGAATGAAAGCATTTGTTATTATTCACATTGCAAAAAAAGCTTTAAATTGTGGCTGCAGAGAGGAAATTGTGCCGCAACCCTGCTGCCTCCAAGGCTTCAAAACGCCTTATAATGACAGGGAACAGGCCACTCATTTCTTGTTCTGGGTCTTAGTGTTGGGCGACAGGCTCTGATTTCAAGTCTATGATGTTTGGGATACCCCAAAAGCCTTCCTGGAAAGGGCTGATACCCTTGCTTACGGGGCTGTAAGGTGAATACAGCCTGATTCACACTGCAAGCTCTCCCCTCTGGGGATGCTGTAGGAGGACAGTGCTCAGTGTTAGTCCCCGATGACAAAAAAGGGACCCAGTGAATCCAGGAAAATGGGAGATGTGGAGTGACCCTAGGGAACTAAAGGAATTAGAGATGTTCCATGTTAATACATGGGGAGGCAGAGATCCTAAACCAGCTGCAAAAGCAGAACTATGGTAGCAACTACGATAAAGCCAAATGTTTCTCTTTTCCCTGCACTTAAGCCATGGGGAATTGACATCAGCCCTGACATCCGAGGTAAGCCCTGGCACTGCCACAAAGCTGGCCTGGGAGCCCAGCAGAGCCATCTTCCCTTCAGTCACTTCCTTGCCTAATTCATTTAATCCAGTTTAATAGCTACCACACCGTACGCCCTCCTGGAGCCAGTGCGATGAGCTCACTGCCCATTCCCTGCCTGGAAATGCAGCTGCCTCCCACCTGGCTCTCTCCTTCATCCCAGGCTCCTTCCAGCCTCCCAAAGGACTGGACCACCAATCCCAAAGGTGCTCTGCAGGGATGATAGGCTCAGACAGGCAGCACATCGCATCACCCACCTCTGTGGCTGTCACCCACGTTTGCTGGTCCTCATGAATGTGTGGCTTCTCCCTCGGTTCTCTTCAGCAGCTTGATTTCCAGACGGAAATGCAGCCCTAAAGACCTGCCTGGCGCTTTCTTGCACCAGCAGGTTTCCGGTATGGAAATAAAAGATGATTAAGGGTCAGCACAGACAACAAAATGACATTTGGGCATCTTGCAGTTAAGCCAAACAGTTGTTGATTGAGCTGAAGACAGTCAAATTAATTTGGCTTTCGTAATGGTTCCTGTGTGATGTTAATAAAAGCAGTGTTTTGTGCAGGCACATCGCGCCAGATACAGAGAGATTCATGGCCCTCCATGCCCTCACAGGCTCTCATCTGAAAGACGGAGCAGGAGGGCTGATTGCTTTGTTCAGTTTCTGGGGGGCAGCAGGGGACAGGGCAACCCACGGCCAGCAGCTCAGATTGGGCCTGGCCAGCACACCCTAGTAGGGGGTCTGAGACCCCCATCCCTCCACGGAGAGTGGTGTGGAGTGGTCCCCAAGCAGAGCAGTGACCACAGCATCTCTAGGTGAGGATCCATCTCTGCATCACGGATGGCAAAGCGACTTGTGGGGTTTCCTCTCCTTGTATGCACCAATCTTCTCCCCAGCTCACAACCAGTTTCTCCTCTTTATTTCTGCATTTCAGCCAAGTCATTTCCCTGACCTCACTTGCCAGGATCACTGTCGCTCACTGGGGACAGTTCACATTAGAGTGACTCTGCTGTAGCATTACCCTGCACAATGCAGATTCCAGCAGGATGGATGCGAGGAGGCTGTTTCCCAGTCCCACATTTCCTGATGAGAAGCCATAAACCTCCCAGAAAAACAAGGAGCTGGTAATTAGTGGTCAGCAGCCAAGCTGGCGGGAGCAGATCGGTGTAGTGAGAGCTGCCGGCAGCATCCCACCTTTAGCTTGTCCCCGTGGATGGACCTGGGTCCTGTTCCCACTGCTGTCACATTCCTCAGCAGGCTGGTCTCTGCAGGATGTGGCCCCTCTGCCATTTCCAACGTGATGATAGCTTTCTTTTCCTTTTCTCTCCATCTTTTGTATGCCAGGCAGCCTTTCCTCCTGGTTTATAAAAGGATTAGGCAACTGGTCCTGAAATTCCAGTGTGAGCAAGCAGGTCACGACCACCCAGACAAATAAAGCACACAGATCCACAGCTCTTTTCAAGCCAAGCACCCACTGAGGCAGGATGGGGTGCGCCGAGCCCTGAACCCAGAAAGTGCATTTGCTGCTGCTGCATGCATGGATGGGGAAATAACTGGAGAGGGGGTAACCATGACCCCAGAGCAGCAGATGGGAGCCTGCTCAATCTGGGCACCCAGGGCTTAGCAATGGGGTTAATGACTTAATTGCATGAGTTACCTGGCAGTGGGGAGCACCCCAGCTGCAGCCCCGTGTACAGGGCATGTCTTGCAACCTGCCCCCAAACCCTGCCCGAAATTCCACACCCCTGGAACCCTCAGCCACAGGGCGCTGCCAGAATCCCGTCGGCAAGGCTTGAGCAATAGCAGCCCATGCCTGACATCTGCCCACACACAGCTTGGAGGCCAGTAAACTTCCTGTGGATATTGGCTGCCTGACAGAAGTGACATAAATTCTGCCCTTTTTTAGGGTGTGTATTTTTTGGTTCTGTATTTTGATAACAGGTAGGAACTTTGCCTGCCTCCCCCTGGCTTCAGGATAGACAAGCTTTAGGGAAGAGCTCAAGAATGGGGGTATTTCCGAAGCTCGGGGGTCACGTTGCAGGGGTAAGGCAAAAATGCCATCACCCATCCACCAAACAGAGTTTATTTTTGGTTTTTAGGAAATTGGAGGCACACGTTTCCCCTCCTTGCCTCCCCTCCTGCCTCTCCACCCCGTCCCTGAGGCTTCATCCCACCAGCGCTCCATGTTTCCTCCAGGAGCCAGATCTACCCTGAGGTGCAGCTTACGCACAAACCCACACATGATTCAGCAGGCTCCTTTGAAAGACATTTATTATTTAAATAATAATATATTAGCTTTACATCACCTCAACAAACAAACCTCAGAGCAGCTCCGAATCACGGCACCTTTGGGCTCTCTGAGCAGAGCGGCAGCCCTCAGATGGACTCAGAGATGCCCCACTTGAAATAGCATCATGACACTGCATATATTCGATGCAGCACAAATGGGAGTCCCCCAGCAACTCCCTAATGGCAGCAGTGATGGTCTTGGGACAAACTCAGCTCACCCGCAGGGTCAGATGCTCCTGATGCTGGTGAGGACCAGCCCGGAGCCCTGAAGAGGAACAGGCATTCCACAAAACAAACAGCGGTACTGAGGGACACTGCCTGTAGGGCAGGATTGATGACCTGGCTGTTTGTGCACTTGGGGTGTTTGGTTTTGTTGGGGTTTTGTTGGTTTCTTTTCCAAATAACACCTCTAGAGAAGCTAAGCCCCTGAGCAGGTTTGTCCCAAGCCAGAAGGAGAGCAATGGAAGGCACTTTGTGGGCAGCCCAGGAGGGTGAGCCTTCTTCTGTGCCAACCCAAAACCCACCAGCAGCATCACCCTGGACATGGGTAAAGCGCATGGCTGTGACTGAAACCTCCTGTTCCCTGGTTGGGCTCTTTATTCCCCTTGTCAGCTTCTACACAAATATAGGGCAAAGAAAAGAGCAAACTGGGGCTCAGGAATGTCCACACAGCTCTGCTGCCATCACAGCTAGGGAAGTGCCTAAAGTTTGACTTTTTGGTTTTTTTGAAGTGCCCCTCAGACATGCTGGACTGGCACCCACTGGAGTCTAAAATCTCTGAGGTGTGAATGGACAGACAGACACATGGACAGACAGACACATGCACACAGACCTACACCTGATAAAGTGTATTTCTTTAGGCAACCAGCCTACCAAATAAATAATAGTATTTGGGGATACTGTACTCCCTTCTTCTCCTACCCAATCACTAGGGACCTGGGAGCAGAAACGGGTGCTTGCAGCAATGGTGACCACACAGCCCCACCTCCAGGACCCGTACCCTGCCTATACGCTGCCTTTAGTCCAAAATGACTGCGAGGAGCTTTCTGGGAAGCACACCAGCAGGAAGCTCTGCTCCCTGACAGCCCCCACAGCAGTAGTGTTATAGAACATCACCCCATGCTTCGCCCCCTGACCCTCCCACAGTGTGGCTGAACGCAGCCTGCACCCTCCGCCAGGCAGGAGCAGCCCCATCGTCATTATCCAGGTACTCACCAGCCCTTACAATCCTGTCCCACTCTATTTTTTGCCCCATGAGAGACCACACTGCCTTACTTTCAAGACACGTGGTGACCCCTGGCTGGGCCACCCGTACCTGGCCCACCCGGCAGCACATACGTCTCTTTATGGGCCACAAGGCAGAGCTTCATTAACATCTGTCAGGGCTGTGCTTCACCTGGCAGATGTCTCCCAGAGTGGCTGATGGATCTACTGCCCGCAGGGGTTCATCCGTGCTGCCAGTTTAGTCTTTGCAGGGGATGGAGTCCGTCCGTCCTGGCTCGTGAGGGTCACTTGGCAGCACAGCACCGAGCGCATGAACCGCAGGACCGGCGGCCTCAGGATGGCGAAGACCCATGGGTCAACGATGGAATTGATAGAGAGGAATCTCAGGGCCAGGAGGTCCCACTCGTGGTTGTCCTTTTTCTCACTGAACTTGTTCACATAAGCACGGATCTGCAAAACACAGCAGGGAGACATAATGCTGGGAATGGGCTTCCAGGATCCAGCATCTTGGGGAGATTTGGATTGTCACAGCACGTTTGCTGCCTCCACCAGGTTAAATGAACTTTTTGCTAATGAATGCCAGGCCTGTGCTCTGCTCTCAGCTCTCAGCATGCAGCGAGGCTTCATTTAGCCCCAATGCAACTAATCCAGTGGTTGCTTAAGGAAGTGGTGGGTCTCACCTTGAAAACCACACAGGATGGATAAACATGGAAGATGGAGAGGATGCAGGGTGCTGGACCGCTCCAGTCCTTCCTGCAATGTGCCGACTCATAGCAGCTTACGAGGCTTCCTGGAAGGGTGACTCAGCACTCCTTACTCATATGGGTCGAATCGCCACCCCCTCGCTTTGGGGGACAGCGGATGCTTGGATGCAGATGAGAGATGGGGGGTGGGGGGACACAGGATGCATGAGCATCCCTCCTCTGGCCAGGATCCATTGGGTACCACCCAGGGATGTGCATCTAGGAGGTGGCTGTGGTTCAGCCCATGCTAGGGACTGCCAACAGCAGAGCACTTCCAAGGGCTGCCCCAGGCTTAGGGCTTTCTTGGAAGGAATTTGTGGTGCTGTAGCCTGATGCTCACTGGGTTCACGTGCCCAGGCTGGTCCTGTGGGCATCCCCAACCAGAGGAGAAAGTGTCACACCAAGGAGGCACCAGCAGTGCTCGACAGCTCGGTTTGTGACACTGCCAAAACACAGCTCAAACACAACCCCACATGGGAACCAGGCGATGGGAAAAGAAAAGCCAGCTGTACTTCTGGATAAGCCTATATCTGCTACCAGAGGGCCCATAGGATCCCCACCAACAGCACATTCCCATCCCGCCTGCCACAAGCAGACCCATAGAGCCTTGCCCACGTGTCCCTAACAAGGAATCCCACTTTATAACGACCACAGCACCCAAACCCGAGCTTTTTCAGGACATGGGGAGAGTCATCCATCACATGTGGGCCCATTAACGGAAGCTGAAACGTCTCTAAGGATGTTGAGTCTGGCTTCTGGGATGCTCACGAGCATCCGGACATGACTGCTGTGTCTTTTCTCTGTCTTAAAACCCAGGCAGCCTGGCTCAGCTACAGCCTGTGGTTATTTTATTTTCCCCTGTGACAAGAAAGGGAGCGCAAAGGGAAGGTAGTGTCTATTTAACTCCATGAGCACAAAATTAGCACTGGCTGTGCTCCCAACCTTGGTGGGGCTTGCTTCTAATGGGAACAAAATGACCTCCGCGGTGGCAGGCTCAAGCACGCAGGCAGGGAACATGAGTGGCTTGAGGTGCTCTGGAGTCCACCATGCTGCTGGTGTAATATGGTTTGGATGGATGAAAAGCTGCCCTTTGGAGGTGGAGAGCCTGGAGCAGCGTCAGGAGACTCGCTCTCTCCCCTTCCTCACTTGGCTGCAGTGTTTCGACCGCGTATGTCTGCTGGAAGCCTCATGGATGGATACAGCACAGGATGCGGGCACAACCCCTGGGACAAGGCATGCTGTGGCCCATGTGTTGGATCTCTGCTCCCAGCAATCACCCACCTCTGTGCCCACACGCCGGTGTTGTTACAGAGGAGTAGAGACCTCCACCTGTCCACATCTTCAGCTCCATCCTTCCCTCTTGTTACAGAAATCTGGGATAACTCTGCCTGCCCAGCACAAATACCCGCTGTCTCCAGCCCAGTGGCATCTCCTTCATCCCCATTTTTGGACATCTAATTTATTGCTCTGCAACCACTCACACCTCCACCATGACTGCCCGGCTCTCAGGAACCACACGGAAGTCGTGTGGTTCAGGGAATGCCACCCTGCCTGAGCCACACTGACTCGGAGACTCTGTGGGCACCTCTCCTCCTGCCACCCCATCCTCCTGCCACCCTGTCATCCCCGCACCCCATTCTCCTGCCACCCTGTCATCTTCCCACCTAGTCCTCCTGCCACTCCACCCCATCCTCCTCCTGGCCCTGGGGATGAAGGAAGTGGCTCCCTCAGTATCCCAAGGGATCTGCAAACTGCCTGGAGTCTGTGGCAGAGCTGGGGTCTCACAAGCTTCAGGAGGAGCTAAACTTTGACATCAACCCTTGAGGTGTGGGCAGTGAAGTTGGCGGGAGGCTTATAAAGGGAGTGAGGCAGAGAAACAGGGATGCCGGGGAGAGGGACCCCCCCCAGGGGAGAGGTGGTCACACTCACCGTGAAGGGCAGGGAGCAGATGACAAAGGTGATGGTCATGATGGAGAGGAGGAGGAGATGGTCGATCTCCTCGGCCATGGAGAACATGCGCCGGCCGCAGCTGCTGGCCGCCCGGGGCTGCTCGAGTGTGGCCAGCCGGCGGGTCTTCTGCCCGCGGCGGTGCATGCGGACCAGGTTGGCAATGACGCTGAGGTTGCAGAGCAGCACGGAGAGGATGAGGAAGAGGAGCAGGGTGGCGTAGAGGAGCGAGAAGGTGATGTCCAACCCAGATACCTCCCTGCCGCTATTGTTCTCGGGGTAGTCCAGGTGCATCTGGATGAAGCACCAAGTGCCGGGGCAATACTGCACGTACTGCCCAAAGCCCACAAGAGGCAAGGAGCAGAAGGCTGCCGAGAAGGTGTAGATGGCAGGCAGGACAACCAAGCCCGTACGGGGGCTTAGAAAGCGCTCGTAGAAGTAAGGCTGCCCCAGGGCCAGGCATCGCTCCAGCGCCATGGTGAAGAGGATGAGCATGGTGGCGAGGCCGAAGAAGCTCATAGCAAAACCAAAGTAGAGGCAGATGTGTCTTCCTTGGGCCAGGGTGGTCAGGGTGCGGTTGTGGTGGTA
>JANHGB010041952.1:5200-15245 GCA_026283785.1 Coracopsis vasa
TACCCGGGCGAGGTGTCCAGTGCCATGGTGAGCATTGCCCCGCTGAATCGCCGCATGTCCCACAGCTTCACCTCCCGCTCCCGCATCTGCAGGGGCACAGACACGGTGTTGGTGGGCACCAGGGATGTCCAGACAGCCTCGCAGCTCCACCTCCTTCACCAGCCAGCCTCCCTCCATGCCCAGCAAGGCAAGGGGAACTTTCACAGGGGAGAAGACACCCAAAAAGCTCCCAGGGCCCCAGCACAGTACCGCAGGGAGCGGGGCTGGGACATCCCAGTAGTGCCAGCGCCACTTTCCCAGCGAGGATCATACCTGGCTGAACCCGATGGAGATGAGGCAGTCGCTGGAGCCCATCCAGAGCAGCCGGGAGTCCTTGCTGTTCTCGTGTCCCAGGACACTCTGCAAGGCACAGGGGGCAGAGCTGTCAGTATCGCCAGCTGCCACGCCAGGCACACTGTGTGGCACCGTGCTTCACCCCCGGCTGAGCACATGGAACCCAGCGCTGGCTCCTGACTCCACCGAGGTGCTAACGTGACAGTGCAGCGGGGACAGCCTGCAAGCAGTGAGCCCTCTGCCCCCACCCTCTGCCAGTGCCAGCGTGGTTGCTTTGTGGAGCGGCTGGCCCGGCTCCTGGTGAGGAGCAGAGGGTGGCAGCAGGTAACGTCAGCGTGAGGGGGCATGGGACGGCTCCTTGGCCCCCTGGGTCTCTCCCCACACATGGCGAGGAAGCTCTGGGGCCAGTGTGCCGTGAGGAAGCTGATCCATGCCAGCAGCCATGAGAAGAGGCTTGGCCATGGCCATGGTGACAAAGGGACTTACTTCCTTGGCTACATCGCCAGGCTCTTGAACCATGCCGAATCCCGGCAGCAGGAGCTGGATGCCCTGTGCATGTCCTGGTGCTATCAAAACACATCACAGCAAACTGAGCCTGGCTGCGCTCCCCGCACCGCCCAACCCCCAGCAGCCCCTCTCCACCTCTCTGCTGTGCTCCCTGCGGGACCAGAACCCTCCAGCCCATGACACCACCTCATCCTGCCGCTGTCACCAGCCCGGTCCCTGCGTTGGCCCTGGTGCCACTCTGCCGAGGACGGGAGGGGAAGAGTTACCGTGGGCCGACGGTGGCTGCTTGTTGTCTCTCATGTGGCCCCCAGATGGGACCTGCGGTTCCCGGCATCCCAGCAGGAGCCAGCAGCCAGCGCTCGCCCCACAGTGCAGCAGTGCCTGCAGCCTCCTCGCTTTCATTTGGGAAGCTCCATTAAAAGGCTGCTAACGATTTCAGAGCTGGCATGGAAAAGCAGAGGGTTCTGCCAGAGCTAAACCCGACATGGCGCTTCCGGCACCTCCACGTAGGGGGACTCCAAGTGGCGAAAGAAGGGATGGGGTGGACATAGGAGGGTGCCCACACATCCACAGCCCCAGGATGGCATAGACACACTGACCCCAGTGCCAGAGGAGCTGTGTCCTGTGAGCTGTATCCCCAACACCATGAGCACCATGCACCACTGGCCATGACCGCTCCATCACTGCGGCAGGCTGGGGCACAGAGGTACCATAGCTCCTACCTCCCACCAGAGAAGCCCCATGCAGTCAGCCTCCCCTGGTCCCAGCCATGGGCCTCAGTGGAATGCCCACTCTCTGGAAAGACCTGCAGCCAGGGCGGGAGAAGGCACATGGTGCCAAGCTCATCCTCCCCCTGGCTCCAGCACACGAGCCTCCTTGCCAGCACAAACATTGTGCTCGCCAGCCAGCATGGCTCACTTGGAAGATGCAGCACGGGCCAAGCCGAATCCCGGCACTCCCAGCCACTGGGCAGGATGTGGAGCAGGAGGGGCCAGTCCCTCACCTCCAATACGCTGGCATTGGAGCCGTCTCCTGGGACAGGGAAGGGCCTGGAGAAGGGAACAAGTCCCAGCATCACTGCCAAGAGGGATGGAAACCCTGGGTGCTGGGGCCAGCCCGCTCGTCGGCCAGGAGAGCACTTCTGCACCTGAGCCGTGCAGCTGTGGCAGCCAAGACTCAACAGCTGGAGATTGGACAGCCAGTGGTGCACCACTGGTCCCCCAGCCCATCCGGCACAGCACCAGAGAGCCGTCGGTGCATGCAGGCCCTGGGGCAGGCGGTGCGGCTGGCAGAGGGCAGGGTGATGCTGCTGCTGCTCCCAGCCCTCGTGGTGCCGGCTGCGGCTGGGGCCATGTTTTCTGCATTAGTTCCATCCCGGCTGAGCAGCACGTATGGCAGCAAGCATGCAGGGAGGCCACTGCCGGGGCTGGGCTGCTCTTGCTGGTGAGATCTCCTGGCACCCACTCCAAGGTGATGCTGGGAGCCCCCTGTGTCCCTGGAGCACGGGACCAGCTGCAGTCTGAGGTATGGGCATCCCTCTGGAGCTGCTCATCCCCCGGCAGGCTCAGGGGAGCCCACCAGCTCCAGGCCAGTATGCAGGAGACAAGGAGGCCTCACAACTCCCCGGCCACGCCAGCACGGAGGCAGCCCAGCCTCCTCCAGCCCATTGTGTGGGTCCAGCCTAGCTGGTTTTAGGCAGCCCAGGCTGGGGGGAGCTTGTACTCCCTCCTCAGAGCCAGATCGACCGCTTGGGGAGGGTTTCCCAGCACCATCCCTCTCTTCCCATCTCAACCCATCCCTCCCAGCACAGGCTGGGGTACAGCGCTGGTACCCCCGGGGGTCCCCAGCCCTGCTCCCTGTGCAGCCCCTGCTGAGGGCTGTGGGGGCCAGCGCCGGGGAGCAGGGCTGGAGTGTGGGATGCAGCTGTTGGCAGCAGCGGTGCCGTGGCGGGGCCGGGAGCTGGTAACAGCTGCCCACAGAGAGCGACCGCCTTCGGCTCCCCGGCTGCTGGGAGAGCCCGGCACAAAGCAAACACTGCTCCGGTGCTGGGGCGATTCCCAGGGCGATCTCAGCCTCGGCGGGAGCAGTTACGTTCGGCTGGGATGCATGGGAGGGAGAGATGGAGCTGGGAGCCCATGGGCCATGGGGCTGGATGGGGGGGAGGTAGGTGGGAAGGGAGGGTCACAGATCTGCCCCTGGCAAAGACCCTCTGGCTGGTAGGGGTCAGGACAGCCCAGCAATGCCTGTGGCCAGCAGGCCATGAGCATGGGTAGCAGACCATGGGCATCTGACCTCCATGGGAAGAAAACCCAGCAGTGGGACCTGCATGGGCACAGGAGGCATCAGAGCCAGGCTGAACTTTGCAAATGGGAGCCAGGACAGGAGGGGTCCCCCCAGATCCGGGACAGACACCTCCTCCTTGCACCAAAAGGATGGGTCCATGCTCAGGGACAAAGCTGTCACTCCCTCCAAGCCTCATGAAGCTGGGGTTGCAGGCAGAAGGAACGGCTTCCTGGAGTGCCAAGGGTGTTAACCATGGCACCAAATCCTCCTCTTCGCACAAGAATGTGAGTGATCTCCCTCTGTTACCAAATCCTAGTTACTCCAGTCATGGCCAGGAGAGCAGAGCAGCCTCTTCCAAGTCAGCCCCACTTCTGGTCTCTGCCCAGAGCTCAAGGAGACCAGGAGCTGCCACCTCCCTGCAGGGATCCCAGCCACTGCACAAGGTGACAGTGATGCTCTGGTAGCCATCATGCTGCCAGCACTGGCTCCTGGCTGCTGGCAGCTGTGGGGTGTGTGTCGTAGTGGGGATGGACTGGGGTGAGCCCACTCCTGCTTATGCTGCCTTCCCAATTCCACCGGCTCTGCCTCTCCCGCCGCACTGCAGCACAGCCCCCTGCCTCCATTCAGCTCCTCCTACCCTCAGCAAAGCCAACACAACATCCCAGAGGATGTTGCGGCCCAGCCGGGGCAGGAAGGTGAGTGGGCTCCCACTGGGACAACCCCTACAGCTGCGGAGGCTCCCACCTAGACATGGATGCCCAGGCATGGGAGCAGGACCTCCCTCCTAGGGCAAGCAAGGGGGAGGCCTGCTGGCTGGGCAGACTGTAGCACCCACCAGCACCCATCCCTCCTCTCCCGCATCTCATCTCTTCGTGCATCCACTGGCCCCACAAGCCCTGCTATGAGGCTGTTATCAAACCCCCAAAACAACTTTACCCTCTTGAGTATGAGCCTGCCAGGAGCCCCAGGTGAGGCAGCATGCTGGGGGCTCCCGAAAGGCTGCACCGGAGCCCAAGGGAAGTAAGGTGCAAACTTGCATCCCTGTGCCTGCACCCTGCTGAGCTGGCGAGGCCATCCCTAGTGTACCCAGGCAAGGAAGAGCCAGTGCTCCCGTGCATCCACATCCCTCACAGTGCCGCTGGCTCATCCCAGATTCTCCTCAACTTCCCCATGTCTGCCATACCAAGCGGCATTCCTGGGAAGGACGGCTGAGGGGGAAGTAGAGCAGAGGAAATATAAACAGTCCTGTACAGCTACGCTGGGGAACAGAAGCATGAGAGCGCCGAGCGTGCAGTGCTATAAATAGGCAGCCCAGAGCCAGGCCAACTTTTTCAAAGCTTCCCACGGTCTCCTTGGGAATGTGGGATGCTGCGGACCTTCCCTCAGCCCGGAGGAAGCCACTGCTGAGGCTGGGAGTCAGGTACCCCCGGGGTGACCCCAGCGTGGGATACTGCGCTAATGGGGTTGGGGGGAAGAAGACTAAAAGTCTCCATGTCCTGATGCGCCTTCCCCCAGCCAGTGGTCCCCGACCAGCCCTGGGCTGACAGATGAATCCTGGGCAGAGGTGACACGTTTGGGCCCATGGGGTCCTGGCTGAGGGCAGAGCTGGGCCACCCCATCCTAGATCTCCACCTCGCCCCAGCATCGCCCAGCACCATGGCCACATCACATGGAGACCCATGCCATACTCTCTCACTGTGGCAGGGGCTGATGTGGCCCATGGGATAACGGCCACAGCCCTGGGGCCATGGGCTGGGGGGAGGGGGAATGAAACCCTGGCCTTGGGGAAACAGTGCAGTGCTGCCCCACACCACCTCTGCTTGGAGGGCTGCAAGCCTCGGGTACTCCCAGGCACAGAGCTCTGCCCCCAGCATGGCCCACGAGGTGAGGGGAAAAACCCACAGTGGGAACAACCCCACAGGGACACCCTCCCAGCTGTCCCCAGGCGCCCTCAGCTCATTAGAGCAGAGCTCATTAAAACGTGAGCAGGAGCAGCGTGTGCTCGCCCGGTGCGCGCGGCCGTTCCCTCGCCCCCGTCCTGCCAAAACGCCGGCGGAGGAAGTTTCTCGTGAGAACGAAGCCAGCTCCTCTCCATCCCACACTGGCCGCGCTCGGCGGCCACCCCACAGCCCAGCACCAGCGGCACCCGGCCCAGCCCCGTAATGGGAGCCAGGTGCTGGCCAGATGCAGCCCCTCACAGTGAGCGGGGCCAGGATGCAGCCCCTCGGCTCTGCACATCACTGGCTCCACAGGGATGCGCTCAGCAGACACAGCTCTGCTGCACCAAACTGGGGCATTGGCTCGATGGTGGCCATGCTGGTCACACAGCATAGGACAGTCCCCCCAAATAGCAGCTTTCTGGCCCTGTGAACCACCCTCCATCTTTCCAGCAGCATTTCCAAGTGGTTTTGATTGCACATCCCTGTCAGTATATGTTTATGGATGTATCCCCAGCAGACGTGTATCAATTGACACATGAATGACCTAATATTTTCTCCCAGTACCCCTACAGATTGCCATGTGCACCCCACTTTGGGGAGCACTGCTTCAGAGGATAGGCAAGACCTCAGACTGCTGTACTGGCAGGGCACTGTGTGCCTATCTTGCTCCTGCCAGCCCTGGAAAGAGAAAGGCCGGGGTCCTCTCCCCAGGCATACAGACCAAGCATGGAGATCCATGGATTGCCAGGACCCAGAGGAGAGGGTGACCAGTAGAACAAGCAAGCAGACATGCCACTTTAGTACCCCACACCATACCCGAATCACTGCCTGGACCTCATTCTGGTGACCCACCTGGGGCATCAACCAGGGTACAGGCACCCTGACGGTGCTCTGAACCCCTGCTCAGCACTAAATCCCGAGTCCCCCAGCCCTGAGGCACAATGCACCCAAGGGCTCGTTTCAGAGGGACGTGGGGGATGTTCTGTGGGGTTTGCACAAGCATCACAGGGCGGGAGCCATGAAGCACTGAGCCCCTGTGGAACCAAAGCCACAAGGGAGAGGATGTGACTTGCTTCCAGTGAGAGGGTCAAGGCAAGGAGGGTGACTACTAGCACCCATGGGAAGGGAGGGCAGGCTGTGGCCAGGCCAGTGCAGCCTTGGGAGGGGGTGAGGCAGAGGACGGGACTCACAGGGCCTCTCTGGAAGGAGCCAGATCCAGCCAGGCATGGGAGTATGGCTGCTCGGGGTGGCACATAAGACCTGCTGCACCAAAGGTGTGGCCCTGGCATCTCCACCACCAGTTTAGGAGCACCAAGGAGGCATGCTGAGCAGCAACAGAGTGCAAGCCCAGCCTTAATGCTTACAAACAAGATGCTGCTATTGCAGCTCCCTGATCCATCCCAGACACAGCAAAGAGGGTCTGTGCATCCAGCAGAATGAGGCCACTGTTTTCCCAAGGGAAATCATGGCCTCGGTTATGTACTGGGCACCTCATGGGGTCAGCCAGGCCCCAGCCACGCCACTTTCGCTGCGTCACACACTCCTGCCCACTGCTGGGACGTGCTCAAAATAGCTGCTATGGACGTAGCCAGGAATAAGGGGGTCAGGCCCCACTGGGGGCACAGCCATGGGTACAGGCAGCCTGCCAGTGACCCTCCTCACCAACGGTCCTTGGTCCCCAGCCCCATGCGTGCTGCATCTGTGAGACCCAGGAGCAGCACCAGCCATTGCACCCATCCTCCCTGAGGCTTCTGTTTTAGCTCCTTCTCATCGTTTTTCTCCTGCCCTAACAAAAGGAACAGTTTAATGAGCCAGGCTTGGCAAATTAAGAAAACCAGTCAGACAAACAGCCCTCTGCCGAGGCCGGCTTTGGCACCATGTGCGGCAAAGGGACGGGGGTGAGTGAGCCCGAGCCCTTCACCTGCTCCAGAGGAAACCCAGCCCGTGGCGCTGATGGGCCAGCCCAGCTGGAAATCCCATCACACCGCTCACCTCTCTCACCGCTGCAAAAAAACCCGGCAACTTCAAAGCCTCACAAGGTGCTGGCACCGCCTGGCGGCCCAGGCATCACCCAGTTTTGTAACCGCGCTGGCCCTGGGGAGAAGGAGCCTTTCCAAACAACCCGGCCCTCCGGCAACCGGGGAAAGAGAAAAAACAGAACACAGGGGCGTTATTGCTCCTGGCTAAGTAAGCCCTATGCAAACTTCCAGAAGATTTATGGCATTTTAAAGTTTTCCCCTTCAGCACAGTACTTCTCCAAGACTAAACATCTTCATCAATTCTCAGCTGGTCGGGGTTAGTGCTGCGGCGCGGCAGCGCTTGGCCGCAGCAGCGAAGGTGCATATTTCTCTTGGCAAAGCCGGAGCGCCGGCCCCGGGCTGGATCAGACGGCAGTGGAGGGAAGTGAGCTGCCTGTTTTGAACAGCCACCATCCTTCACACGTTATTTTTAATAGCTCAGCGAGACAGAGTCCACCCTCCCCAGGAGACTTGGCTCAAGCCCATCGTGCTCACAGCTTCACCAAAACGCCGTTATACAAGCAGACAGGTCTGGCAGGGGGAGAAGCTGGGGTAGGCAAGGGGGGAGCACTGCCTGAGGCCATTGGTGGATAGGAGCAGGATGAATCTGGGAGCAGAGACCAGTAGCTTCCATCCACACCAAATGGTACCCAAGCAAGGGAGCATCATGAGGCCCACTTGAGGGTTGGGGCACTTTTTCATGGCTCGCTTGCACGTGTAACCACTGGGTTTATACTAATATATAGTATTGTGGTATTTGTAAGTCTGCCTGAAGGGTCAAGGCACTGCTTGTACCTGCAAAAAGCATCCAGGGGCCTTATGGGATCTCAGCACCCAAGCAGCCAGCAGCAGAAGAGTGTCGGTGCAGTGTTGGAGCATCAGCTTCCTCCAGTTGGTGTCCAGGATTACCACCATGCCCAAGCACAGACAGCGGAGGCCATCGGCTTTCTGAGCCCACAGACACACATATGCCAGTAGCACGAGAGACAGAAGGAGTAGCAGAGCCTGCTGCAGCCATCTCACCCTGCTCTCCACTGCATCCCTCCCCTCCCAGAGGCTTCCAGCCCCTTCTGCAGTGAGGGATAGCAGCCACTGGCAGCCAGAGCCCCCAAGCCACAGGAAACCTCTAATAAGAGGCTGTTTAAACTCGACATCAAGGTTTAAGTCCTCTACTTATTTCCTACTCACTGTTATTTGCTGAGCTGTGCAGATCCAGCTGCCCAGCCCTCACCCTTGGCAGGTCCTCATCCCTGAGAGCCTTTTGCACAGCGGCACGGAGCCCAGAAGCCCTCAGGCCCACCGCAGCTCTTGTGCTCCTGGGGCTGGGGAGTGCTGTCACCCGCAGGCAGACAGCCCCAGCCAGCAATGTGCCAGTGTGGTGAGGGAGCTCACTGGCCTGGATGGAAGGACAAGGGTCCCTCGTGCCAAACCTCACCAGGGCTGAGGAGCAGAGCAGACAGCCCCATTCTCCCTGCCCTCAGCCCCTGTGACTGTGTGACCACTGGGGCCTCTCCTGAGATGTGTCAGAGCTGGGAGAATGGCCCCATAGCCCACCCCTCAGCAGGCAGTGGGCACCCTGGTCAGGCTGCCTGCACCATGTCATCCAGCACACCTGGGAGGGACAGTACCTGGGACGCAGCTGGGCTGACTCGTGGGTCAAAGATCCGCAGTTTCTTGTCCTGTACAGATAAAAAGAAAACAGAGGAGGGTTAAGGACCCTGGGGCCAGGGGGATGTCAGGCAGTGTTAGGCAGAGGGCTGGAGTGAGCAGTTTCCTTCCTGCCCATCATTTTCCTGCCTGCAGTGCCTGGCCCTGTGCATGGCTTGCAGAGCATCCTCCAGATCCTGCCACACACCATGGGCAGGGGCATACCCTCAGGATCCCTCCCAGCATCACAAGGAACCCAATACCCTCAAAACTGCTCCCAGAGAAGGACAGAGCCTCAAAAGTAGAGCCAGGGCTGGAGCGCAACCCTCGGATTCCTTCCTACCAGTGTTCCCCAGCATTCCACAGGCAGGAGAACAAGCCGTCTCCTGCCTGGCACCCCACAGTCAAACGGGGCATGGGATGCTCTTTGGAAAAGGCTGGCTGGGGCGCAGAGGCAGCCAAAGTGCCATTTAGGGAGCACACACTGTGCCTACTAGACCCACACAGCATGGCACAGCTCAGGGGCTGACCTGCATCTCAGATGGCATGGCCTTGGGGTTTTAGCCTCTGTGCTCAGCCTGCACGCTCGGTACAGAGCTAAAACTGCTCACTTAGCCCGCACACTCAGTCCGCACGCTTGGCCAGCCTCCATGCTCCATGATGGGCTCAGCCTGTACATTTAGCCTCCACCCCGGGCACAGGGAGACAACTGCTCGCTCAGCCTGCAGGCTTGGTCTGCACGCTCAGCCAGGCTTGCACACTTGGTCCTGTTCACCTAGCTTCTGCACATGGCCTGGGGGATGGTGTCAGCTTGCTTGGCTGCATGCTCAGCCTGCACACTTCGCACAGGGAGACGCTGCTCGCTCAGGCCACATGCTTGCTCTGCCTGCACGCTTGATCTGCGCTCGGCTGGCCCGCTCGCTCGGCCTGGGAGCCTGCAGGCTTGGCCTCCATGCAGGCGCTGCACACAACCGCGTCCGGCAGCATGCGGGCAGCGAGCAGCAGGCGCCATCTAGCGCTCTCGTCCTCCTTGGCTCCAGCGCTGCTCACTGACCCCTTTTCTGCCTGTTTCTCCCCAGAACGGGGTCACCGTGTGCCCCCCCAGGCCCGGGGTGCATGCGCAGCCAGCCCAGCCGCGCCAAGCCGCGGTGGCCCATGCGAGCCACTCACCTTGCAGGAGGTGCCGAGCAGGCGCCCGTCTCGCTTCCAAGCCAGGCTCTGCAGCTGGTCCCCATGCGAGTCCAGCACTGTGGAAGGAAAGTGGGCTCAGGGCTGGGGTCGAACAGGGTCTCTCCAGGGGACAAAGCAGGTGTATGG
>JANHGB010041953.1:0-14442 GCA_026283785.1 Coracopsis vasa
TATTTTGTATAAAAAAAAAAAAAAAAAGAATTGGTATTAGTAGTTTGTTAGTAGAGAATAACATACACCCCTCTTAGGAGAACAAGAAGAAGGGAGACATACAAGGTTAACAGTTTCTCAGTCCACAGTGTTATGGAGTCCGCATGAAATGCAGTAACAAAAGGAAATGAATGCAAGACGGAACAACAGAAACAGTGCAATTCCCACCACAACAAAATCACTTCAGTACCTGCTAGTTTTTGCTGCACCTTAAATCCGTCTAAAGGAAGGTTACTTCCAAAACTCCTCAGACCTACTTGACAACCCTTCTTGTCTATCACACACTGACACCATCAGACAGGCAGCTGGGGGGCAAATCAGCTCAGGGAATTAGTAAATAGGCTTTTGCTGTATTACCTTTCAGCAATGTCAGTTCCTTCATTTGCCTCACTGCAAAAATCTCCAACACCAACAGAAGAGAAGCAGAGGAACAGTGTGACTGCACAGAACTAATATGCTGGGTGGCACATCAACACAGCTCAGTTTAAGATGATTTACTCTAGTCACAATGTTTACCTGTGTTTGTGTGTTCAATCTCCAACTGCTACAGAGCAGCCTCTGCGCCAACTACTAATTTCACCCTGAAGACACATTTATATACAATATTGATGCAGAAACCAAGGGTCTATGACAAGCACACCTATCAACCAAATCTTCACAGCCCACAAGAAAATACCAACCATCTTCTGAGAGCTTGCAAAATTCTCCATCTTTTCCACCTTCTCCCTCTTTAGATCAACACCACTTACATCCTGGTTATATACAAAAAGGCTGCATAGCCTGCAGCTCTATGCCATGCACAGACTACTTAAGTACCTCCTCCATGCCACCCATTCTTGGCAAAGGAGTTTTCACAGAAGAGAAGACTGCATTTAGCCCTAAGGTCAAAACTATAATCCACACCCAACTTCTAAGATTCCTACTATTATTGGAGCTGCACATCTGTAAAAAAGCAGCATATTACATCTGAAATCCGGCATGAAGCTCTGAAAGAGTACTTCAGTCTTTAGATAACAATTCTGGGGGAAATAATCTATAAGGATTGAAATCCCTAAGAAATTTTAAGCAGAACATATCAATGCAGCATTACATGAAAGAACTATTACCTGGCAGGCAATATTCTACTCTCTTATTTCCCTGCACAGTGTCCACAAAGTATCATGACTGTGTAAATGTAAATGACTACTATATTTAGTCCTGGGTCGTCATTTTCCTACTGCTACTTTTATCATGGCAGCACACAGAAATCCAACTGAAATCACATCTCTGTTATACTGCTCACTCTACAGATGCAAAAAATAGCAGTCCCTGTCTTGAAGAGTGCAAAATCTAAACTGACTGGACAGAAAAATCATTGAGCATGTGTAACATTATTCCCATTTTTAAACGAAGTACAGAGGTACAGAGAGATGAATCTGCTCACATTTGTCTGCTCACATAGAAATTCTGTGTAGAGGGAGCGAGCTGAATTTTTATGTCTGCATTCAAGTCAGTGTCTCCACATAAGACTTAGTGAGAACACCATGTTAGGATTGAAGAAACATGTTACATTTTCTGCATAAGGAATAATATAACCGACCCCCCACACACACCTTCCTCCCGCCAAACTACTGTAGCAATTGAAACCTTTTCCCAAGTTAAGATTACTTTACACATTTGCCAATGAAAAAGTTTTCCTGCACTCAGAATTTCTATAGAGGTACTCCCTTTAAGTAAGTACTGCAGAATCAGCTTCTTTACTACCCTTAGCAATTTTACCTCTGGAGCAGAACCTCATTATATGATTGAAAAGGACAGAAGGTGCTTTAGGTGTAAAAAACAAGGGAAAGTGATCTTTGAGCTATAATTTGTCTGGCGTGTATATTCACATGCACTGGAAGTATCAGAGTCTCATATCACTGCCTAAAACCAGAAATAGAGCCTGAAGTAATCCCAAACTCATTCCTGACCAGATCTGTCATACAGAGTTTAAAGTAAGTGTGATAGTCACTGCTGAAATAGTTGCTGCCCATGATACTGCAAAAACTGATGCATAAGAATACAAGAATGAAAGCAGGTAGAGTCTGATAAAGGCTATTAGTGTACATCAAGTTTCTACAGCTGATACAGATTCAGAATTAATTCAGCATGCTGTAATCTAAGAAATGTAACTTTCTTCTTCTATTTTAATATGGCTAATCATATCAAAACACATTGGTTTGCCTACTATAGTCATGCAATTAATAGGACTATTAGAGTATAAAAAGACATGACATTCAAGAAAATAGTATTACACACAGAAGTGAGATAGTTATCAATTATTGGCTGCTTCTGTATTTCTCATTCCATGAAATTCTTAGAAATGCAAGTTTGAAACAAATTTAACCGGAGGAAAACAATGCAAGGCAGAAAAGAATAGCATCTGAACAGAAAGAAGACTTTGAGCACCCCTAGAGGTCTGCCGGGCCACAGCAGCCTTTGAGAGGACACATGCAGTTGTTAAGTGCTGGGAAAGCTGCTCCATCCTGAACTCTTTAGCAAAACGTTTTCAGTAGAACCATGCAAAGCTCCCTGGACTTGGGTGTTTTCTTATCTCAAGTATGCCAGAAATACTTGACAAAGCATTTAGGAGAACTTCTGCCTACATCCCACTGAGACAGGATTTATTTTTTGTTTCAGGCCCTGTAGTATCAGTTTCAGAAGAGATCATAAAGCAAGTTGGTCATTCTTGTGTCCAGTGGCAGTGTAAACCCCCCTGATTTAGTTACTGAGTTTACATCTAGTTACTCGGTTTACATAGCTCTGTGCAGTTTATGTGAACAATGCTTCCGTGTAGATTATCAGATATGGCAGGTGAGAAACTGCTATTCAGTTTCCTTTCTGAAAGTGGAAGCGAAATTCAGATCTAATCTTTCTTTCTCACGAGTGAGTGCATTTAAAAACATGATGATTCAAACCTGGGTTGAGATTTTATTGCTTTAAAAGAATACAGGAGGGTAAGTAAAGAATGCATGTTTGTATTTCTGAACCAAGACAGATATGTGATATCAAAATGTAAAACAAAGCTAAATACACTTGGCCCTCAAGCTTCTTACCTCACTTACAACTTCCGACAGTTTTTTGGCATTCATATTTATTGGTGATTCAAATACACTTGTGAATGCATTGTTTTTTGGATTATGCCTAAAAAAGGAAAGTGTAAAAGGAGATCAGGAATGTATCAGACAGCCCACCAGAAAGGTTCTCTCTGAGCACTCAAAAACACAATACCAGCCTCCACCCCTCTATACATAACTTTCCCCCCACTCACACATACATCTCAGATTACATCCAAGTTATTATTGCATGGAGTAGGTGCCTAGAGCAAAATTAATTTTAATGATCGTCATATCAATGCTGTGTTTCTAATAACAAAAGAGAATAATAGAATAAAAAACAACTGTCATCTCCCCTTTTTTCTGCTGACAAATTTGACAGGAATTGATCATTATAAAACAAAAACTTCCTAGAACCAACCAACTCCAAAATCTGCATTTTTTTATACATTTTCCTGATGATAGCTCAACCCTGTTAACTCTTAACCGCTGATTTGGAAAGCATTGAATGTTATGGTTGGGTTTATTTTCTTCCCACAATACTGAAATTGAATTTAATTTGGTATTTTATAACACACTGGACAAATGAAAAAGCTTTATACCCAGTAACAAGAGTTTCCCATCATTTGTGATTCACAAAATTCAAAGATATGCACAAAGGCACTAACAAGACATAATTTCACACCACAAATGGGACCAGGCTGGGTCCAAATGGTGATCTTCTATTACATTAAAAAGACTTGGCATTTAAAATCTTTGCTTTAAAAAAGAGAAAAGGAAACAAACTTACGCTTGACAATAAGGCTTTTTCTCATGGCTAACAAAGTTGTTTACTGTTAACATCATCTTGCATATTTCGCAGTGAAAACAGGCTTTGTGCCATGTCTGGAAATACCACAAAACAGAAACCAAACAAACATGATTTGTATTTCATTATTATTCTGTTGAGTTTTAAATCTCAGTATTGATCCTTAACATTCATTTAATGTTTCTTCAAATATATGCTTATTATTAACTCAGTTCTCAACCCAGTTACAAGTAAAGAACTTTTAAAACCAAGAGATTTGCACTGTGTTAAAAGTGCCAATCTGCGCATTTATTATAGTCCAAAATAATAAAGAAAAGAACTGACCTGATCTATACAGTTAATCTTCTCAGCAGGGTAAACCCCATAGCCACATCTAGCACACGGCTGCACATTCATCTTGAAATCCACAGAGTGAAAAATATATAGGTTTATACAAAAGGTTCAAAGAGTATGAAAGTGACTTTTTGGCCTGTGCAAAGCACACTCTAGACACTCCAGTCAGGGCCTTTTGCTGTGGTCAATGGCTCCCATTAAAGCTCTGAATTGAAGTCTGTTGCTCCGTTTGCTGACCTTCTGTTTCAAAGTCAGCTGCAGGCTGGCTTTTAAAGCTGCCAGTTAGTAAGAGCGGTTATTTTGGCAACTGTGTCAGTGCGTAAGGGAGGGTAGCAGGATCTTTCTCTAAATAGAAGAATGAACTCAGAGAAACGAATCACGTCCATGTGAACGACAGAGTCTGATCATTTAGTATTTCAGTTTTGCTGTAAATCCCGTTGTCATAAGCCCAGGATGAAGAGAAAAGTATACACAGCAGCAGCAGCAATTTATGATAGTCTCTCCTCACCCTGATACACAGCAAGTGACCTCATGGAGGGCTAGTCTGTGTTTAGGAACAGCCTCATATTAGGAGGAGGTAACACCAGAGACACAGGCCAGAGATGGGTTTGGAACTTCCTGGCCCTTTGCTGGATCTAGAAGTAGTACACAGCCATTGCCCCAGCCAACTCATTGTTTCATTTCCCTTGGTGCCAGCTCATACTCACCTTGTATGTTTTAGGCAGCAGAGCAGAGCACATTCATTTCTCACGCTTTTCTGTTTCATCAACCTATCACTTCATCTCCACATGTAAGAGGATGCATAGTGAAATGGACAGGGCCTCTTATCACAGAGAATTCTAAACATGATGGGTACAAAACCAAACATCTGTCTCCTACAGGAAAAACTTCAGAAAAGAACCATTTACTTCTGAATAGAATGAACAAAGCAGCAGTTTTAAGTGTTCACAAAGAGCAGGCTGGCATAGGAATATAAACTTCCTTAGCCAAATAATGATAAGAAATTATAATGCCTGATAGTAGGATTCAAGCAAGTTATTAGGTTTGTAAAGTCGGCTCTGAACAAAAAAAGCTGAGCTGTTAATTCTACCAGCTATTTGGTCCAGATTTGATATTTACATCTTACCTAATCACAACACCTGCAGGGCTCCATAACCCTGGGACACAGCTAAGAGTCATCTCAATCCAAGCAAAAGTCTACTTAGTCATCCATGCATCTGAATAACTTCCTGTGCCTGCAGCAGTCCTGGGATATTGCTAAGCACTTACCTTTTCTATGAATTACAAACAGTTCTATGGAAATAATTTCTGTCTAAACCTTCTGGGTATGCTTAGAGAGCCTCCTATTCATCTCTCCATAGAGATATGCAGCTTAACTTATTATTACTACTTTTAGTGAATGCTGACAATGTACTGGCACTACGCACTGTCGGCAACTGGTGTGCCGAAAATAGAGTCTCTAATCTGAAGAGCAATGGGTATGGCACAAAGTCCTGAAAACACTGGAGTCCTTTCAAAGTAAGTAATTAATATCAGTATAGTAACAGAAGCATTTTCATTAAATTAAAAAATATTCACAGGACACACTTTCTTGTATTAAATTAACTGCTGAGTTGCCTCGTGTTATTCCTTTTGGGATCAGGAGCAATTTTATGTTTACCAAATTACATCACAACAATATTTACTCTGCTCACACCTGTGAACCAAAATAGTTTGGAAGTCTTCCAATTCCTTGCTCACACAGCTTTCCATGTTGTCCCAGACTGCCATTCTGTTTATGCAAGTGACCTGTATTAGGGTCACAGTGGTCAGGCTATCTCCTCCTTTTTTAGCAGTGGGCACACTACCAGCTGCTGCTTCCTTGTGTTCATCTACTCCAAGAGTCACCATATTGTTTATTTTCTAGATAGTCCTAGTCATCTTCATGCTATCTGAACCCATGTCTATCTGAGCCCTTGTCTCAAACTTTGGCAAGAAAAAAGATGCATGGCCTGCTCCTGTCCCAGGACAGACATTACATTGCTTGAGGCACTCCTGGAACGAGTTCTGAAACGTGCTGAAAGCAGAACATCCCTGAACTACACAAAAACCAAAGACTTGGCAACTAGAGAACAAATCACTCATCCACAAGTTACCTGAACACCAATTACCTGGACAGGACTTCAGCCTGCGGCATCAATGTATACAGCCCATATGCACTGTGCACCCGCAGAGTATACTAGAGGTCTCTGAGAAAAGGCCTGTCAGGCAGCTAGAAGCCCTTTATTTCACAGATAAAACTTGCTTCATTTCAAGATATACAAAGCCTGTTTATTTCTTTGCACAGCCACATATTACCAGCTTGGCTGGAAGTCAGCAAACACATTTTCCAAGTTCTCCTGCTTCTCCTAAGTTAAACTATGCTCAAGAAGAGAAGCTCAGTAAGCCACAATGCCCTGTGCAGTTACTGTCTTTCCCAACCATGCTACTTCCCTCACATCCATTGTGCACTGGTTCTGCTGAAGTCTATTGAAGATTTCCCATTTCTGAGCTCCTCAAAACTGTCCCATTGCATGGTCTGCTCTTCACCGCCCTGGATTAAAACTGAGTTGCTGATAGAAAAGAGAGTTTATTGAAAAACAAGCATTGTATTCTCTCATTACAAAGTAGATACTGCATTTTGATCATGCAAGGAATTAAATCACAAAACCAGCACAAGTTTGTTATCTTGACAAATCTTAGCAAGACATTCTCTCTTCAGTTAAAAGCTCACTGTGGCTTTTTTCCTCCTTTAGTAAGGCCCCATAAAGGCTTTTTGATATCAATGAAAATCTTAAAAGGCTTTACTTAACAGTAAAACCTTAATCAATGTGGTTTAAAAGTACTGCAGTTACGGGTAAAGTACAAGGAGACACTACCTTGAAAGTGCAAATTAGTAGAAAGAAACATTGTTACCTCTCCAACCTCCTTAAATTCATTGAATTAACTGCATAGAAGCATGTCTGCATCCTCAATCTGAATATAAAAAGCACACATTAGTCACACAAAGTAACCTCTTACCAGACATTCAAGTCAGGGCCACCTTCTCTGTCTCTCCTGAATAGCGGCTGCGCCCTTCCAGCCCCTGAATAGCGGGAACCAGACATCACAAATTATGGCAACCCTATCTTCCCTCTGTTAGCAGACAAAAAGGTGCTGCTTTCCTACACAAACTGGGGGTGTTACTCACTGTTAAAAGCTGCCTGCAAGAGTTCAAACACTAGACCAGCCTCATCACAACCTTCTCTGAACCACTTGGTTAATTACTTATCTGGACTAAGGCCTTTTGTCTCATACAGCTTCTCCACGCTAATCAAATCAGGCATAGCAGCAAATCCAGCTTGCAAAAATACAGAAAGAAAGGTGGAGAAGATTTATCAACACCAGGATCTCCCAAGGCTTAAAGAGCAACCTCTAATGGACTGCCTTCCAAACTTGTACCATAGCTTTTCACATTTTTGTTGTTTTGGAAACAAACCAACAGCTGTTTACATTTCATGAATAAAAGGATTTGTGCTCACACTTTCAGGGTAAGGAAAACTTGAGAGTTGTGGGGGGTTTGCAAATGCTTCTAATAGAGCAAGAGAAAGTGAGAGCGAATAGACAGAAATGGAAAAAAGAACCAACAGGCCAAGAAGGCATCACTGTTACAGAGCAGAGAAAGAACTAGTGAGGATGTGCTACAGTTTCAGCTGAAAGCTTGAAGAAATGTGTGCAAAGAATGCACAGCACAGTCCTTGTGTATACTATGAGACCTCCTATGTCCAAATATGCCCATTTATCATGTATCACAAACTAAAAAAGATTCAGGCTTAAAACTCATAAAACATGGCATGTGCAACAGATCACCTCTCTCTGATTACAGAGAGATCCTGCCCAAACACACACACCAAGCTCACTGAGATGCATTATTCTACTGAATTTCATACAGTTGTGGTATGCCAAATCACATCCCACAGCCTCCATATTCCCACACCATATCAAAACCATTCATCCTTTCTTGCAAAATATATCAAATTCTAACAACTGCCATTTAGGAGGGAGTTGCTCAAGTCCTCCATCCTGAAAGCATCCCCACACTTGACTCCCAGACCTCAGCAGAGCCCCATCCTTGTTTTCACAGATGCTGTGCAGAACACAGCACACAGTTATTATTCCAGACAGGTACTATTTAGTTGCCTCAAGCCTTCTAATTTGTACCTGCCTTCTACCTTCCAATTTCCCAATGGCATGCTCCATTGTCATCCTGCAGCTGCTTAGGTGGTAGTTAAACACTTATTTTCTACAATGCAAATATCCAGTCAAACGCTTCATTATTAATGTTTTTAGGGAGTAGAGTGAGTCTCCAGGGATAAGAAAAGGCATGCTGATGCTATAGGTATCACATTGCTGGTTCTTCCCCCTGCCCAGTAATGCACACAGCCAGCTGTTCAGTATTATACATGAGAACTTTTTTCCTTCCTGACCCTTCCCCAGGCAGCAATCACTCTATGCCCTGAAGCAAGATACTTCCTTCTACTGTCCTTTTAAATTCTCCCTTACTCATCACTGAAAACAATCAAGGTTTTCTGGAAGATCTAGCACCTTATACTGCACTAAAATTGTTTAACATAGCATATAGTTAAGAAAGGTATCGCAAAACACTGAGGAATCAACCTTTCTTTGTGAATGCCAGCAACCAACATGAAAAGCAAATAGAAACAGGGGCTCATCAAAAGTTTGAGTAAGAAATTCTCCATGCACAGTTCAACTTGTAAACTCTCAAAAACTGGCAAGCATTAGCAGATACAATACCACTTTTTTAATAGGAATACAATGACTTCTAGAAAAAAGCCATTTCTAGGTCTGTTAATTCAGCTGTGGGGGCCAGATGGCAGTGGATAAAGATTTTCATTAAGATATAGAAGGTCACAGCTGGCAAATAGCTTCAGGATTTCCTAGGCAACTCCCCATACACATCGTCAGGAAAGCACAATTGGATGCTCTGAAGTTCTGGTGACACTGCCAGTCTTTGGTGGTGATGGCGGTCTCCCTCCTCTCTTCTCCATGCATTTACTTGGAAGATCTATAAGTTTCTAGTGTCTCTGTTGCCCATAATGATCCATTACGGCTTTGGAAGCAGTGTTGTTTTCTTGAAAAGAAGCAGCTAACAGATGGCATAAAGGAACCATGGGATTTTTTTTTGTTAGTTTGATTTTCAGAAGAAAACTTTGGCTACATCTCAAACCAGGAGCTACAGGCATAACCCCATGAAGCAGACACCATCCCCAGCATGCAGACACACCATAAGGGTCACTGTACCGCTCAGATGCTCCCCCATCGCATCGGAGCAGTGACCTGTCATGAAGCAAAAGGCTGTTACTATGCCTGTGTTTTGTGCCAATTATGAGGCAGTTACACTGGAAAATGTCGCTTTGATGTCGATCTCTTCAGGTAGTGAATGTTAAACACCACACACTGCTGGGTAGGTGTATGATTTTGCAGGATTGGAGCCCGCATCCAGGAGTAATTAGCAACACTGTGCCAATCTTCAGTCCATGTACTGGACTGCTGGGCCTGATGCAACGGCTGCGCAGTAGGAGATCGTAATTAGCAGAGATGCAACATGCTGAATAATTGGAAAGATAACGAAATGCCACAGAAGTTTATAGAACGGAAAAAATTTCCTTAGATCCAGACAATCTCGTGTCACCATGAAACTTAAGGCTCTTCTTTCGCGGAGGTGTGACAGCACAGACATTAGAAAAGGGCAATTTCCTTTCTGCTGTGATGAAGCCGTCGTTACCAGCAGAGCGAGGAGGTTCGGGGGCACCCTCCCCACCGCCGCTGGGCCAAGGCCGGGTCCCTACCGCCCCGCGGGCCGGCCCGCAGCCCCCCCACAATGGGCGGAAGACGCGGCCCCTTTGGGGCAGGCCCGGTCCGGCTGAACCCGCCCCACTGCCGGCTTGCGGGGAGCCACCCCGCCACTTTCGATTCTCCTCTGCCTCGCCGAACGCCCGCGCCAAGGCAAGCCCCGGCCCCTTCGCAGCCGCCTGCCCCTCCGCGACCCGCCGGCCGCACTCCCTGCTCGCCTCAGGCACCCCGCTCCGCTCCCCTGTCCCCCCGGCGCGGCCTGCCGCTTTCCCGCCTTCCCCTCAGCCGCCCTCCCGCTGCCCGGCGCCTGTTTCGCTCCTGGCCGCAGCTGCGCAGCCTCGGGGCCCTTTGCTCCCTGTTCTTTGACGCCCAGGGGCTTGGGGTGGAGGGAAGGGGCTCTCCCTCAGCGCCGCACGCTTGGACCCTTCAGGTGGCCGCGGTGCCTACACCGCCGTTTCCTGGCAGAGGGCAGGAGTTGTCGCGGTGGGAGTTGGGATGTGTGTAGTGTAGTTGGAGGAGCTGGTGTCCTCCACTTGCCCATCTCGGTTTGGGGCTGCTATCCTGGGACAGCCACCCGTGCTCCTCGGCTGTTTCACTGCCCACCTGCGGCCTGTGAGCAGCTTGATTCTTATTTATTAAAAGAGGGTCAAAAAATGCATTAATTTGACAAAGCAGAATCTAGATCCCAGCTTTTGGGAACTGCTGTTACTCTCGGGAACCTCCGTTACTGTCCCGGATCCTGCCTGGGGTGGTGCTGGCAGCCATGTAGCAGCTGGGCCTGGCAGGGTCAGCGGGATGGTTTCCAAGCTAGATGTAAACTCTTCTGAGTAAATAGATTATAAAAGCAATTCTAATCTGCCTAAGTATGCGGAAGAGGCAGAAATCGCTGCTGCTTTTCCTCATGAAGCCCGGGGCTGGATTTGGGCAAGGTGGCTCCGCAAATCCCACCATGTGCATGAGGTCCCACACTGCATTCTGACCCAGTGTTGAGCTGGTGCAGATCATTGCCCCCATCAGAAAAATAACTCCTTTTTTCTTGTACTTTCCTGCTGGATCAGTGATCTGAATAAACTTTCTTAGTGGGCATCTAAATACATGGAAGAAGAAGAAACAGACTGTTTTTCATCAGGAAGAAGTCATTAGGCCAGCTTAGCTTTGTTTAGCAGTGCCCTGTGTTGCTTTTGAGATGAGTGAAAATGTTGCAAGCTTACACTGGAGTAACAGTCAAAAAGTCCCAACTGGTTGAAATATAGGAAGTTGCATAAGAATGCTTTTATGTAATGAAAATACCTTTTAATTTCCAAGAAACACAACCTTTTTTTTTTTTTCCCTAACAGGTCTACACATGTATTAAGTAATCATTTAGTGTTGGTATAGATAAAGCAGAGAAATGAAAACCTAAGATTCTATCCAGAGAAGATAATACAGGGCTTTTTCTCTTACACACATTTGACTGTGTGGCAATGAAACAACAGGAGCTCTCTGAGTGTCTTAGTACTGGGTAGGATTGATTAGAACTATTTTGATGTTAGTTGTCTTTGTTTTCTTCCCAACATAGTTCTTTCCAGACCATTAAAAATTTTCTGGGAGTTAGTCATAAGATCTTTTACCATAAAATCATTTTTACTTTTGTTCTTACCTGCATTTTTTGTAGTGGTATGTACGAGAGAAATCATTTTTGGTAACTGCAAAGAAACAGCTAGGCATGTGCAATGTCATGTTAATACAGAGCCAGAAATCTACAGCCACTTGATGAAATATACAGTATAACTGACAACTTCACATGTATCTGCTTTAACTGGTTTATAGAAGTATTTCTAAAATGATAGTATTCACTGAGGGACACTTAACATTCTTGTACTTTTATCTGTAGATGTCGGGGAATCAGCATGTTGATCGCTCTACTCAAGATGGAGGTGATGAAGATCGTGAAGATATAGTTGATGCAAGGCCAGACAGAAGTAGCAGATTCTCACTTTTTACAAAGTAAGTTACTACATTAATTCCTGTTATTATATCAGCTGTCATACTACCCTCCTAATGGGGTTTTGGTGTTCAGTTTGCCATGTCCACAATGTCATCGATGGTTTATATAGGGAGATGGGAGATGTGTAGGTTTAATGTATAGATCTATAGCTTATAGTATCTCCCATAAGCTTTATTTGGTAGTCAAGAGATCACTTAGTTCATTTAGCATCAATTATAGTCCCTCATCTTAAACATTGCCCTTTGGTGAAGCTGGGAATTAAATATGCCATTAATTATCTATTTTACTGCATTCAGCTCAGCTAATCTCCTGCATCATTGGAATCCCCTGCTGACTGTTTAAGTTAGTTTAAAGCCTGGATGTGCCATCTAGGTTGTAGCACAAAGAAGCCTCACAGAGTCTAGAGATGTAACCCATTACAGAATAAATTAAAAAGCCTTTTATTTCAAAACATAGTTGTCTCACTGAAGTGTAACCTTTTTTTCATTAATTGTATAGGAAGCAAAAATTATGTACTGCTTGTCTGTACTCCTGAAAATGCTAGATAAATGTGACTGAAAATGCAAAAGATGAAGAATGAACATGCAGAATGTACAAATACTATTGAACGTGAGGAAATGCCCCAGCCCTGGCAGTGTTCAAGGACAGGCTGGACGGGGCTTGGAGCAACCTGGTGTAGTGAAAGGTGTCCCTGTCCGTGGCAGGGGAGTTGGAACTAAATGGTCTATAAGGTCCTTTCCAACCCAGATCATTCTGTTATTCTATGAAATTACTACTTAACGCTGTGAGCTTCATAGATTTAAAGGGATTTTATTAGAGGTACTTACTACAAAGACTATGGTATTTACAAAGAGGTTTTGATTTTTATCACTATTGGACATACACATTCAAGTAAACAGTATGATTCAGAGAAAGTACATGGAGAATATAATTTCATTTTTGCTGCTTATTGTATGAGTCTAATAGGGGTAACAAATCTGCGAGAAGTGAAGATGCTTTAGTGTTCGAAGACTTCTGATGTGCTGTTAAGCAAGCCACTTTACTTTCTCTGTCTCATTTGCTCATTCCTCAAATACATTTTATGATGTGTGTGTGTTATTAATTTTAACAGAATCATGTCATGCAAAATAGATAATGTATATTTGGTTTTAAATCTTGCCAAACATTTTTCAAAGGATTCTTTTAAACTTTATAAAATGTGTGTTGTAATATCTGAATTGGTCTTCTTTATAAGAGGTGATATGCTAATACTACTATTAATTAGGCAACTCAAAGTTAATCATTCCTGAAGGAAAGTCAATAATCAGCATTTCTATCACTTTTTTCTATAAGACATTTTCCAAATAATTTGACAGTGCCTCATCAGTTTGAGGCATTCATCTTTTGGGAACTCCTTGAAGATAAGTTTGAAACATTTTTCTTTAGAAGTAAAAAATTGCTTAGATGAAATATGAGGTAACTGAGAAGATTCCGCTTAGGTTTTGTATTAAAAAAAAAACCCGGAGCAGTGAGAAACTAAATTCAAAACCTTGCAGAAAGACCAGCAGTTTCCACCAGCTTCACAGCTTGGAACTGGAAGCTAGTGGAAACTGCTGGTCTTTCTGCAAGGCTTTGAAATGGTGAATTACCGTTCTCTGCCTGTGACTGGAGATTCATCTTGAGAGAGCAGCAAATAGAAATAAGTGAAAATCTTATTCACTGCAGCACATTTCTTTCAGAAGAGTGTGCGCCTGCTTTAGCATGGAGGCCACGAGGTTCAGAATAAGCCACGGAGTAGGCAGGTTCTTCTGGCTGCACCACAGTTAAGGGGAATTACCTTGTATGTATTTCCTTTGCTTTGAAGAAGTGATAGTATTTAGTGAGTGTTGGTGGGAAAAAGAGTGGAAGTAAGTTTTGAGTGAACATCTGCCGGTGGTGTTTGGTTCGAGGGGTTTGTGGCCACTAGATGGCAGGAGGGTATCAATTTTGTTTATTGCAAAAAAGAAGGGGGCAGAAATTAGGGGAAGTTGCAGTTGAGCAAAAAGTTCTGTTTAAGAAAGCAGGATACACAGTGGCAAGCTTGTGCACAACCACATTTCAGAACGTGGTTAAATAAAGATTGAGCTGAGGATTTCAAACAGGTATTTTAAGTCTTTATGTGATAGAAACAAATAGAATTTTTCCCATAGAATTTTTTCTTTTCTGTGCTCTGTGTGCTCCTGTTGTGCTTTAAGGCTTTAAAAATAGTTTCACACTTCTCCACAGAATGATATCATATCTTCATTTAGTGTCACAGAATCATAGAATAGTTAGGGTTGGAAAGGACCTTAAGATCATCTAGTTCCAACCCC
>JANHGB010041954.1:0-22653 GCA_026283785.1 Coracopsis vasa
GATGGAGCATCCACAACTTCCCTGGGCAACCCATTCCAGTGCCTCACCACCCTTACAGTAAAGAACTTCTTCCTTATCTCCAGCCTGAACTTCCCCAGTTTAAGTTTGAATCCATCACCACTTGTCCTATCACTACAGTCCCTAATGAAGAGTCCTCATTCTGACCTCCCTCTCCCCCACTGCAAACACTGATAACATGGAAATGGGTGGCAGTAAATGCACAACCACATCAACCTTGGCATGCTGAGAAACAAGTTTCTGACATGCTCCCAGTTTGGAGTACTTTACATCATGGAGAAGGCTGAAAACATCCACTCTTTGCTCTAATCCTAGCAGTGACAAGGAAAGAAGATCTGAAAGTAAATGAGCAGAGTAGAAGTCACAATGGTTTTAGCAGGACATTGTGGAGGTCCAACAAAGCATTCAGCTGAAGCTGCCTTGAACATTCACCACTGGAGTTCTCAGAAACTACTCTTGCTACCTGACATTCATGTGGAAAGGTCTGGTAACATCTGTGTCCTGGTGTCCCAAAAAGGTTTGGAAAGGGAGATGAGCTGGGAGGTTTAGTACAGATTGTCAGATGTATTGCAGCTTCAGAGAGCACTCCAAACAAATAAGACTTTGTGATGGGAGGCAAGGGAAGAGAAGCAAAGTGCCTTGACCTCTTTCAGTCTAATGACAGAGATACATTCACTCTGCAAATAGCTGGTGTGGGTTTGGGTTTTAAGGCCCTCCAGTTGGTTGTTATCACCTATCTGCTGGTAATTTAAATAGCCAGGGAAAGGAGCTTGTTGGCTTTTGTGCTGAAGCAGCTCTGGGAGCTATCAGACATCCACCTACCTGGGTTACTGTTCTAGTTTGTTCCCAACAAGGTGTGTGCCCTGATTATGGCTGAGCTTGGGGTTTGGGTCAAAGTATGGCTTTAGTTCTGGAAAGATTCTTATTTTCCTAAACTTGCCATTAACTCATTTTAAAAGCATACCAGACAAGTAGAGCACTGCTTAATTTCAGCCTTACAGTGGAGCTTGGACAGCAAGCTCAACAAGAGAGTGGGCTCTGAGTAACCTCTCCCCTTAGTTACTCTGTCACCAGCTGAACAATACCAGGACTAATCCTGCTCTACCTGGGTTTGGTAGCACAGGGTCAAGTGCAGTGATTGGTTTGATTAAATTATGAAATAAGGGCTTTAAATTAAATAGTGTGCAAACATCAAGAACTTAACAGTTAATGTCTCCTGTATCTCCAACAGGATCTCTTACACTTCCCCTTTGCAATTAACAATACCTTTTTGAATCAGTTCCTAAGATGCATCTCTATGCATTCATGTGCTGGTGTGCAGGGCATGCTAAAAGTCTATTCCCTATTCTGGCCTCTAAGGCAAAAATAATTCTAGACTTACTTGATTTCTGAAAAAAAGGCAGAAACAACAAAAATTAATCTTTACACAAACAACCCAAGGGAGCACTTAGTGGGACTCTTCAATCTATTCACGATCTGTAATTCCCAGCCCCCAAAGTTTCCATGTTACTGCTTAATATCTAGGGACTCCATATGTTGAGGGAACGCAGCAGAACCGAAATGAGCTGAAAAAAGAATGCATTAGATTCAAACACGGGATAAAACAGTACCCAAGGAGCCCTTGCTTCATTTTCTCTACCTGGAACCATGGGACAGTGCAGCCATCTCAGCCTCATTCAAGTGTAACATTTCTTTTGAATATGACAGTGGTGGCGACCTTGTCATTAACTGATGCTGCCAGCCACATTTCAGCTTTCATAATTCAGTTAATTTTCAAGCCAGTGCTTACTGAACCCCCAATAGCATCTCTATATAATTAAACCATATTAAAAAATAATAATAATAATAAGAAAGCAGCCCACCTTCTGATCAGCTACCAGCCACTGTTGGGCTTGAACTCACTAAGCAAGGAGGTATTACAGTTTAAGCAGTATCCTTAACTTCTTGCTGTCATGCCTGGCATCCAGACACACACACAACAGCCCCTGTTATCCTCTAGCTCCTTGCTCTGGCTGAGGCACAGATGGCATATTTGCAGTTAAGGAGCTAGGGCTGAATCTTGCTGCAGCTGTGTTATATGTGTAGGGAAGAGCTGGGCAAAGCCATCTTTACTTCCCTGCTCTATCCACACCTTCAATCCAGGAGGCAGGAAGGGCTCAGTTTGGCCTCTGTGCAGTCTCTGATGGCCTGCGTCTCCTAGATGACCTCAAGGACTGCTGGTGGCATTGCACTGCATGGTTACAGGGCTTCAGATGTCATGAGCCAATTTTATTGTGCTGCCAGAACCTCCTCAGTGACCAACCTGCTCCTTGTATTTGCTAATCTGAAAGAGCACAAAAGGGGCTCTTGGGGGCAAAATCAGCCTCCAGAGTGTTTATAGACACCAAAATGATAGATGGTCAAATACAAGTGCTGCCCTAAGGTGGGATATCACCAAAGTGCAGTTAGTCCACCACTGCCTAACATCCATGCTGTGAGCACAGAAGTAGGTCTGCATGAGCATATGTCAGTGCTGCAGAGCAATGTGTGTCTGTAAAGCTGAGGTAGGGAACACGTTGCCTATGGCTTTGAAAACCTGACCCTAATCTTTTTTTTTCCTATGAATCCTGTGCTAAGCACACTTAAGTTCCTTTCTTTCTTTCTGCATTTTATTCCCTCCGCTATTGGCAACAACCACGAGAAACCTGAGAATGTTGCTAATTTCCTGATGGATTTGTCCTCTCCTGCTTGGCAGGACTAGTCATTTTTCCTTTCCATTTTGTTCCCTCAAATCACCAACCTTCTGTATGTGTGCACTTTGCAAAGCAAAAGTTGACATTGCTGCCTTTCCTTGATGGGTGCCTCCACCTACCATCACTGTGCTTCCTTGTTTCCCTGTACTTGGCTGGAAACATATCCCAAGTTTTGAATTCAATAGGAGTCCTTTAAGGATGTTCAGCAGCAATACAGTGAAGTTAAGTTTCATCCAGGAAAGGAGGCAAGGGAAACAACAGCTTTACTGATGCCAACAGTGCTCTGCAATGTGGCAGGAGCTGAGGAGCTCTCTCAGGTGTCTCCCTCCTCTCCAGTTGCCATTCATTCAAAGTCTTTCACTCAAAACTAGATTTTAGTCATTCTACCTCCTATCCTTCTGGAGAGGGATGCTGGAGAGGGACTCTTCATCAGCGATTGTAGTGATAGGACAAGGGTGATGGGTTCAAACTGAAACAGGGGAAGTTCAGGTTGGATATAAGGAAGAAGTTCTTCCTTTTGAGGGTAAGGAAGCCCTGGAACAGGCTGCCCAAAGAAGTGGCAAATGCCCCAAGCCTGGCAGCGTTCAAGACCAGGTTGGACAGAGCCTTGGGTGACATGGTCTAGGGTGAGGTGTCCCTGCCCATGGCAGGGGTTGGAACTGGATGATCTTAAGATCCTTTCCAACCCAAATCATTCTATGATTCTATGAAACAAAAAGAAGCTTGCCTGAGGAAAATCCAAGGGCTTACAAATTCAGCTCTCTGATTGCTGCTGTGTGATGTTGTTATTCAATACATTTCATTGCTGTCTTCTGCCTGAAATTCTGCAGCAGTTGCAGCCTCAGAAAGTACCAAAGAGAGTTACTTTTCAATTGGTAAACCAAAGATCTCACTTCTGCAGCAACTTTGCATGCCATGTTTCAGCTCAAAGACAGGTTTTTGGAGCCAGGCAATGTGTGACCCCTGTAACAACAGATTTGAAAGGTAATAGAGCCGTGCCTTTAATTACACTGCTGTTAGCAGATGCACCTCAGCAACACACACAAGAAGGCAGGAACTGGAGAGCACGGAGTTGGATTCAATCTAGAAGAAGATGTGAGAGTTTCAATTAACACAATCCTGCATGATTTAAGGGAAATATTCAGGAGTGGTATTTATTTAGCCTGCAGCCAAAGTCCATTACTGCGAATTACTCTTAATTAGAGTTGTGCAAGGTTGGGAATATCCACTCCTATCATGATGCTTTCACCTACCAGCAGAACTACCAAGCTTGCTGAGCCTCTGGCAATTCTAGGCTGGTTAGAAAAACAGCTAGATGATAAAAGTCTTATTTTAAACAAGATAATCTAACCAGTAGCACATAGAAAAAATATTTGGTTTACTCATCCTTTTAATCTGACACCCACAGCATCATCAAAGAAGCTCTGTCTAAAATATTGCCCCCAAAACCTGTGTGAGAACAAGGTCTACCAAACACTGAACCACTCTTAAATGCATTCTCAGGTTTTTGTGTCTTTAATTGTTAAGTTCTCTTCCTTGGATCAACACAACCCAGCCTTTTCCCTTTCTAGTGTCAGCTCTAAATCAGGACTGGGGTCAGCACTCAGTGAAGGTTTTTGGTAAGGTAACAGATTGAGTACGTGGTCTCACCAGCAACATGAGACAGGTATGGTGTGTGGGTCTAAGGACGAGCACCAGGTCAGGAACACCAATATATGAGGAAAAGTCAGCTTTCATCAATGAAGGTTTAGGAGAGGGCTTGAAAGACTGCCCAAACAAACTGCTCTCAAACACACCACGTAAAACTTGGTTCCACCTTTGAGAGAACATCCCTCATAAGGAAGTGGTCCTTGTTAGCTCCTGAGTAAACGTCTGTAAACTGTTTTCACTAAGTGGAGGAGGTCTATTGGGGTTCCACCCACCACACGTAGCTGGGCCAGGTTCCAGACCTGTGATTTGAACTCCCAGGACCCCAACGCAGGGGATATCTTGGTGCTGGCCACAGGCGTACCCCTGGCCCGACCAGCTTTTCAACAGAGTTGTGGCAAGCCCATGACTGAAATAAGCCTTCAGAGAGGTCAATCAATGATTAGACATTAGACCATTTTCAGCATGACCAAGGAAACATAAGAATTAGCAAAAGACAAGACCAAAAGGCTTTGAATTTGCTTCATGTGAGCTCAGGAAATACTGGTATTTAGTTGGGACTCTTGGACACACAAAATGTGGCTTGACTGCAGTTCTTATTTCACTACCTGTTTCTACCTGGTTTACATACCCGTGCTTCCAGTGAGAGACCCAGTGGCAGAACCTCATAGGAGATAGCCAGAAATTAAAAACCATGGACAAGAAATAAAGGAAAAGATTGAAGTACAACATACTTCAGATCCTACAAACAGGCCTGGTTGAAGCCTAATGGGAGCTTGAGTCATTTCATCTCTTCCTAATGGCTTTGCTCACTCCTGGTGAGAGCTGAGAGCCCTTGTTATGTCAAAGGATGGGAACAGTCCAAGAATCGAAAGCTGGTGACTGCATCATTACCAGGAGAGGAGGAAGCAGTTGAAAGCCAAACCACGATTTACCTTTTTACAGCTACCCACCCAAATCAAACCTGCAGATATATAGTCACAGTCCAGACCTGTAACTGTTGGTGTTCATTCAAGCTCTCTTTTCCCATGTGTTTGGACAAGTGATCTATGAAAAGGACACATGAATCACCCATGACATCAGCACAAGACCCTGCAAGAAGCGACATAGTTTCATGGAGCTGAGTAAATATGAAAGGTACACAGTGCCCTGCAGTGTAAGACAAAATGATATTCATGTGAGTCAGGTTTTTAAACCATAGCCTCGAATCCTGGAGAAAATTTAAAGGGCAATAAGACTTTAAAGCAAGGTAGAGCCAGGAGCCCTGAGTCTTATTAAACAAAAACAATCAGAGTATCCACATTTTTGTAGTCCTACTGTGAAGTTCCAATAAACTTTACCCAAGAAAACCTCCCTAACACTCCTTACTCTGCTTCATGGAAAACGAGAAGTGATTCCAGAGCATGGCTGACTATTTAATACCTCTTGTAGTAGTTAAAAAGGCCACTTTCTTCTTCTCTCTCACACTCTTTTTTTTAACTTTTACTGCAAAACCATTAAAGACAGAACTAGTTCTAGTAATAAAAGGTAGCTATATTCCCACAGGGAGAAGGGGAATGGTGGTTCCTGTGTACCCTTAGCGCTCTTGGCAGGAGTACTTATAAAGAAGGTGAAGGTCACAGGGAAGAGAACAGAGTATTTTCTGTTCAATGGAAAATAGAAAGTTCCAAATGTGAAAAGGAATTTTAGCAAGTTTTATTTCCTTCTTTTACAGCCCTGACATCATATTTCTCCACGGTGACATCATGGCTTTAAAGTAACAGCTTCCAATGACACCAGTGCATCAGCAGCCTCACAAAGCAACAGCATTTGGTGTTTCTGAGGCACTGATGAAGCCCAGACCTGAGAAGATCTCCCTGCTCAACAGTTCCTATGTGTTTATGAACTCCTATTCAAACCTCGTGAATAACATCTTGCTGAAGTGCCCAGGGTCAGGAGGGTACCTTTGATGGAGAGAAGTTAGAAATACAATAGTAAGAAATACACAGTTGGGTTCAACCAGTTAGATTTAGTTTTCCCATTACTCCCTGCTTCTTCAGCCAAATCAACCATCCATGCCAAGGAAGACTACCTAATGGGCCTGCTCCACCCAGCACAGCTACCCAGGAATACTGCATACAAACCTACTCTTATTACACATCAGGAGGACATGGGTTTTGAACTGCATTGTCAAACTCAATAGCTATACAGCGTGAGTTTTGACTAGATGTACCATGCTGAAAAGGAGAGCAGGATTTGGCCTGCCTCTGTTTTTAACAGATCTTCTTAGTGATGGAAATTTGCCGGTCTCTGATGCTTGCTAACAAACAGATGCAACTGCCATTCCCACTTTAAGAGAGGAGGAGCTGGAGCCAGGAGAGAGCTTCAAAGAGCCTGGCTCACCCTTCTCACCTGTAGGGACGTGATTATGTCTGGCAGAGCACTCTGGGGAAGCAGCTTTCACCACAGCCGTCAGCAGCCCGCAGAGCACTGGAGAGCTACAAGCTCTACAGTCTGTTCCCCAGCTCCTGTACCCTTCCCGAGCTGGAGTATTTATGCAACAGCAAGAGATAAAGCCACACGTTTTGCAGCACAGAGGTCAGAAACCATCAGGAGATTGGAGATATTCCCTGCAACCCATTGCTGGAGGAAAACCTGCTGCTCACACACACCGCAAATCAAAGGGAAGTGATGCACTGTAATTAGTCTGCACCCAACTAATGAGGACTGGTGGTCACTATGCTCTGCCAGTCAGCACCATCGTTTCCCTGGCAGGCTCTTGTGTCACTGGGATGCACGGAGTACCAGTGAGGAAGGCAAAATAGAGAGCTTCCCTTTAAAAAGTCAATGTGTCTACAACAAGCTACATCTGTTGCTATTTTAATGCTATCTCAGGGCTCATATAGATGTGACATCACACAGAACTAAGGCTTGGCCATCGATTTTACTGCCAATATACCTGAAACTGTAGGGATTTCGTTACAAATTTGTATGGTGCATGTGTGTCAGAACAAAATCCACAACTGGAAACCTCCGGGCAGCTTCATCCCTTTGTAGTAATTCTGTGAGCCATAAAGTGGTTTCATTTTGGACTTAAAACCTGTAGTATTTTGAAGCTGACTTGAAGCGAGTTTGTTGCTATCAGGATTTATTACACCTCCAAACAAAACCAGAGTTTCAGAATCTGCCTGGTGAGCTGGCCAAGCAAGAGGAGGTGGGGATGGTTTGTATTCTAATTTCAAGCTGCAGGGCTCCCAGGTGTATTGTATAGGATTTCCTGTAATTTACAGGCCAAATAAGCAGTCTACAGGAAAATGTTTGCCACACTGTACATGTGTATTAATTACACAGCAGGACACAATGATTTCTTTGTGATAGGAAGGGAGGTGGATCTACAGGCAAACTATTAAACTGATGTGGAAAGGCAGGCATTCTTTTGCCGTTAAAAAGGGGCTGTTGGATGCAGGGAGGTGAAATTGGCAAGTGTCTTCTCACACTTTGTATTCCCAGGTCTGTGACTGGAGCGGAGCACAATGTGCCAAGCTCCATAGGTACCAAGGAAGGGAAATGTCTCCTTACAAACACTCACTGGGAATCTCAGCTGTCCTGCAGGGGCTACTTCTGAACTAAGTTTCTCCAAGAGAAAGACTTTCCTCCTTCAGTGAGAAAGGAGGGATTTGAAGATTTCAGGTGCACATTGTTCAGTATCTCCCCAAGCATCCTATAATAACACAATTGAATGCTTACTAGGATCATCAGATAGGTATCATTCTTTCACCTACCACTGAGCCCTGAGAAAGCATTGCTTTTCATTACCACAGGTTAGTGCAAGATGAAACTAGTTGGAGGGAGACAACACGGCACATCACAGCCTCTCTTAAAATAAAGATGAGGGGAATTCTTTTCAGATAGGTAATCTTGAGACATAAAGGGATATGAGAGGAATAAATAAAATATTCAGACTGCTTTCCTCCAGTCCAAATTGTGTGTAAGTGTACAGGCTTGTTCTCACTGGGAGATGAGCAATTCTCGTTACACTTGTGTTCAGGTGCAATTTCTGAAGCAGAACGCTTGTTTCTTGACTGGTATGAAGAGGAAATCTCACCCTCCACGTGCCTTTCCCCAATGAGCTGGATTAGACTACATCTGGTTGGCATTCAGTAAGGAGAAGCTCAGAAACACAGAGTTTTGTTTGACTAAGGCATTCCTTCAAACATTAAAACCCTCGAAGCAAAACTTCTGCCCATGTTCTTTGAACAATGAGGGCTGTAGATCAGATTACACCAAAACTTATCCACAGACGACATGTGGGCACTTAATGATGTCCAATTTTACCACTAGGCATTTAAAAGGAACTTCAACCACACTCCAAGTTAGTATTTCACTCCAAGTCAGTATTTCTTTCCTTAGCTGAAGGGAAGGGCAGAACAACTCCGCACCAGGACATTAGGATAAGGCCCATGCCTTTGGAAAGGTTCTCGCCTTTCTTCTCAACTAATGAAACAGAAGGCAAAGCCAAAAGAGAAGAGGGATCACTTATAAACATCTGGATTGCACAGAGAATCTCTATTTAAAACAGCAGTGCCCACAAGGGCCCTCAGATCCCCTCTTATTTTGATACATGATGTCTAACAAACACAAGTGCAAGGTCCTGCACCCAGGTCAAGATAGTCGAAGGGCCCAGTACAGGCTGGGAGAATGAGGAGGCCTCACTGAGAGGTCCTCAGTAGTCCTGGTGAATGACAGGCTGAGAGATGGGATTGTCCCTTTCTATGTAGTGTTTGTCAGCACAAAGAGAAGGGGCAGAGGCAGGGAAGAAGGGGCAATAGGTACAACTTGTTCCAGAAGAAGTTTCATCTTGATACAAGAAAAGAATTATTACAGTCACAAAAATTATTCATTGGACAACCTCCCCAGGGACATGGTTGAGTCCCCATCACTGGAAGTTCTCCAGATGCAATAGGAGAGGCTGCTAGATAACCTCAGTTTGTCTCCCTTTCCCATGAAACGTTGGACCAGACGACCATACAAGGTCCCTTCCAACACTGGCTGTTCTATTGTTCTGTGGTTCTCTCCAGTATAGGAGATGGGAGAGTACAAAACATAGAAGTTATTTGACTGTGGCTAATTGACCCATGGGTCAGTCAGTGGACAGAGGGTAGAGACAAAGCCGCAGTGACAACTAAAGCTTTATGTGGGCATTGGTTTTGCTACATATCTAAGGACTGATGGCTTTGGTGTAGTGAGAAATGATCTCTGGATACTGCCTGGTTCAGTCTATCTCTGCTGTGAGGACCGCAGCACAGCCAAACCCTACCGAAAACAACATCACTTTTATTTGCCATTATGTTGGTAGGAAACAGACTCCAGACCAGTGTTTAACAGCTGCAGCCTGTAATGGTCTCCACAATCTAATGAAACTTTAATAGAAGTGACAGTCACTGTTACACTTCAGCCCCAATTTCTGCATGTAAAAATCCCTCCAAGGGGGTGTTCTTTTGCCATCATCTCTGAGGCATTCCTTCCCCTCCTCTTCAAGATGGGAGGGAAAGAAATGGTGCTGAAAATTTCTAGAGAAAATAGAGTTTAATTTCTTGGAGGTGTTTTGTTGACAAGAAAATAGAAAGCATGTGTCTCTGCTTCTCTTATTGTACTTCCAAGTAATGAAAGTATTTAAGGAGGTACAATTATGGACTTGGCAAGCACCTGGGGCTCTTGGAACTGCTTTTTCACACTGAATAAACACTGCAGTTAATCTGTTTATGTTCCACTGCACTGGAAAACTATCTCCAAGAAAAAGCTACAAGTGTGTATTTTCCACTCCTTTCCTTTGTTTTTAATGTTAAATTAATAACTTGATATATGATTTGGTTCTTCTTTTCTTCTCTCTGTTCACAAGACAGCCGGTCAAAAGCAGCTTTTAATTAACAAAGATATAAACCCAGGGATTACTGCACTAGGTCAGAGCAATGATCCATCCTGGTTTTGACAGTGGCCAACAGGAGATGCTTCAAAGCAATGCGTAGCAAGCTCCGTAATGAACTGTAACAGCGTCACTTCCTGCAGGGACCCGAGGTTCTCAGCACACAGATCTTGCACATGAACCCACTGTGACAATTTACATCCCTTCATTTAAACAAATAAATGTATATAAATATGCATATAGAGCATTCTCAGTACCTACATTCATGCTGAATATTTGATTTCATAGAATCATAGAATGGTTTGGGTTGGAAAGGACCTTAAGATCATGCAGTTCCAAGCCCCTGCCATGGGCAGGGACACCTCACCCTAGACCATGTCACCCAAGGCTCGGTCCAGCCTGGCCTTGAACACTGCCAGGGATGGAGCATTCACAGCTTCTTTGGTATGGCAGAACTTTTGGCACTGTTCCAGCATCTCAGCACCCTCACAGTAAAGAACTTCTTCCTTAGATCTAACCTGAACTTCCCCTGTTTCAGGTTGAACCCATCACCCCTTGTCCTATTGCTGCAGTCCCTGATGAAGAGTCCCTCCCCAGCACCTTTGTAGGCCCCTTCAGATACTGGAAGCTGCTTTGAGGTCTCCATGCTCATCCCTTACTGTCCATCACATCTTGTGGCAGTAAGTTCTATAAATTAAATAAGCAGTCTGAGAAAAACAAACCAACAAAAAAGCCCCCAAACTGCAAACTGCCTGGTTTAAAAAGCAATGTTAGAATCACAGAACCCTAAGGATGAGGGGAGAGCAGACATGTGCACCTCTCCCAGCCCCACAGCACCCCTGGCTATTGGATCAGGGATAGTTCAGGATATGGTACCTGTGCCTAACCCTCTTGGTACCAGGTTATGTCTGTGGATTTGCCTGATCCCCTTTGTTGATATCATGCGCTGCCACAGGTGCCACTGCACCACAGTTCACTGATGGCTTTCTTCCCTCCTTTTATCTATTTCAGACAATCTCTTACCAAATATAAGGAACCTATGTCTGTATATAAGTACTAGCTCTTGTACTGCAGGATTTGATGGATTGTACTTCTGCTTTCACCTCACCTTCCACCAGGTTTGTAAAACACAGTCCTTTCCCCTCCTCAGTCCCAGGTTCTCTAGTTCTCCCTCATAAATGCAAGTGCTTCACCCCTTTAACTGCACTATTTACCCTTTCTCTGGACCATTTCTAACTGCACTATGTACTTCTCCAGATGCAGAAAACAGAACTGTGCAGAGTATGGCATATTTGTTGTAATCCTGACTAAAAAACTGCAGTACTTCTGATTCCTTAGCACCTATGTGCCCTATGCATGGACATTTCAGCTCGGTTTATGCATGAATAAGGGACACAGCATTGAAAAACTCCCTATTCCATGACCAGTCCCTTTGCTAAGTGGGAACCTATAGGAACCCAGAGTTCAGAATATGACTTCACCTCAACAAAGCAGAGGTCTTATACAAGGCAATTTTGAATGTGGACAATGTAGGTTGTCAGAACAGACTATAGTTACTGTTTTGTACATCATACAACAGAGCTAAGCCACACTTGCCACAAACATGTACCAGAGCCCTTAGCTCTGAGCACAGTATAGGAATCCAACATATGGTCTGAAAAGCATAGGTCATCTTCCACCCTGCTGTCTACATTAGAGTGATGGCTGGTCCAAGTGCTGAGTTTGGCTTACTGTATTGCCTGGGGAGCAAACCCATCAGCAGCCATCAGGAGCAGGTTGTACAGATGAGGAAGCTCTGCTTCTCTCTACTGACTTTATAACTCCCTGACTATGGCCTTAATATTCATGTTAAAAAAGTATGAAAACTCACCCTTTGCTCCTGCTATGAGCAAATCTGGAGATGACACAAATACTACAAGTTAGCCCTCAAAGAGAATCACTGTCCTGCCCTGCTGCTCTTGAACCCTAGAAAAGAGTGGCCAAGAACCTGAAAACATGGCTAGAATCTTTTCTTTTCAAGCCCATAAAGCTGTACACTTCATCTTTTCCTCTCATTTTAGGCCCAAGTCCTCCAGTTTCATTTGAGGATAAAGTACCAGAGCACAGAAGTCAGTAAGGGCCCTTTTATTGACTTCAGTTGGCATTGCTTTGGGAATGGTGTTTTCAAAATCCAAAGAGTACAAGGAGGTAAGAACTGCGTGTCCATAAGGTTAAAGAAAAGTGTGTGTGTTTAAAACAGTGAAGAAATTGTTCTGAGAACAATTCATCTTTCTGAAAATATGAACCCTATGATGCTGCCAAGGTCAGGGAGAGCTGTGATAATTTAGTGTGTAAGTGCTAGTCATACAGCACAATGCCACATTACTTAATTTTCTAACACATTCATACAACTGCCTGACAATAGCCATGGACGTTACCACTACCTGTGGGCTGAGGTCAAGGCAAGGCAGCTTAATGTTAAAACAAAAGAGCTAATTGGATTCCTGTTCAAGTTCTACCTTATTATGGGATCCCAGTTCCTTTTCTTCTTTCTGCCTCATGTGGAGAGGAGGATGCCAGTGTGACTCATGAAATGGGGAAGGAAAAAGCAGTGCATGTGCTTGGCTTATTTGGTTATTCTTCCTAATTTCTCTGTTGCTTTTCTTTTTGCCATTCAACTCTGGTTTGTGAATTCCAGGCTGTTTCCCTCGGAGAGCAGAAACGCAGCTCACCTTGTGAAATGGGAAGGGCTGATATTAAAAAGGAGAAACCAACTTCAGCTGTAAAAATGAGGTGTCTTGCTAATGCCAAAATTAATAATATGGAGTTATTTGGGGCTTATACTTCATTCTTACAACTGGCAGAGCACAGAATTAGACTACATCACAGACCCAAAACCTTACAGAGACAAATAAGTGCTGTCCCCTTCCTAAGGGAGAGAAGCACAAGCACAGAGCAGTTAAACAAGCAGTATAAGGAGACCGAAGCAATTCAAGACTGAAAAAAAAAAAACCCAGGATTTTTGCCTCATTTCTAAACTCATAAAAAAGATTTTTTTGCACTCCAAAACCAGGATTAAATAATTTAATTAGAGACATAACCTTGTTGTACATTAACGTGCATGCAGAGCTCTCTTCTGTTTGCAGAGGAGCTGAGAGTCACCCTCGGAAAAGGCTGTTGCACAGTGTGACTTTCAAAATAACATCCTTGCAGTGCACTAAAGGAGAGAGCAAAAGATATATGTCCTCTGGCTCAACGTGTAGGGCTGTCTCCAAGGAGTTCATACAGATGATCAGAACACAAGCTGTCAAATGCATCGGAGTGGGGATGTCAGGAGGGAGAACAGTCCCGGCTCGCAGTGGAACAGATTCAATCGACACTGAACTTCAAGCAGGAAGAAGCAGTGAACCCCTCACATCCCACCTGGGTGTAGAGCTGTGCCCCACTAATACCCAGCTTTGAGCTGCAGCCTTTCCCTTTGGAAGTCCTCCCCTTCACACACAGATTCCCTGAGCAGCAAACGCCTTGGTTTTATTTTTGGGAAGGACCACTGCAGGGATCATCCCTGTATGCACAGACTGATAAACAGGCACAGTGAGTCCCTACAGGCTAAACTTCAGTTCCCTCTGCAGCTGTATGTTGGTTATAAGCTGTGATGCACTGTTGTGCCATGTAAAAAAATGTAGTTATTCAACGAAGTGGTTTGAAGTTCAAAGATAATGTCATGTTCATTTGGAATATAAGCATAAGCAACACACTCCCAGATACACTTTGTGTCCCTGCATCCCTATCTCAGCTGTAGGCAGGGTGGCAATATATAAAGAGAGAGCAGGTGGGAATGTTTTTAGGTGGGGAAGAAAAAGCCTTATAGCTCTAAAGCTGAGTTCACTGCCTATCCCACAGTTTGGAAGGCAAACAGAAAATGCCTCATGAATTGAGCAGGCATGCTGCAAAATAAAAAGAAACAATAGGAGGCAGATAAAGGCAGGAAAATCACGGATGAAAACACAGGATTTTCTTTCCACAGAGTTTGGGCACAGTCTTCGTTTTTCCTGACTGCTTTTATCACCTGTATGAAGGGGCCACTGGACTTACACATGCAAAAGCCCTTTATCCACTTACATTTGGTATCTTGCAAGGCCCGAGTCCTCAAAGAGCTCAGAAATAAGGAGCTTTCAGGTTGGCACCTTCCTAAATAGCCTCACTCACTGTATGTAAATGGTCTCCATCGCCACAGAGATTTTGCTGAAGGCATTTGCTCTACACATGTAACTCTGACACCGTTCAGAGGAACAGGGTTAGGACTCAGATCTCCCTGTGTAGTCAGAGAAGAGGGATAAGCCCTGTAAGTGGCATGAGGGAGAGGTTGGAGGACTAATGCAATGATTTAATGCGCTTTCTGTGAGCAGGCAGTCCCAGCGTCGGAACTTCAGTCTCTGATAGTCCATTCCCTGCCTACTACGTTTTATAAAATGCTTGGGAAAAACACTTTGCACATCATCATCTGCACATCAGCAGTGTAAGACAATTAATCAGGGATGCCAGTGCCATGCCATAAATCCTGGCACCTTGTGTCAGTGACACTTGAAAGACAAAATGTGAGAATCTGTCTATAACGATATGCTTTAACTCAGGCAAAATCACTTTGGCTTTTCAGTGTGTTTGGGAACATCACTGCTGGCAGCCCAAATGGCCCAGCTTCAGGGTCTGATCCCCATCTCACTGATTTGGTCATAGAATCACAGAATGGTTTGGGTCGGAAAGGACCTTGAGATCATCCAGTTCCAATCCCCCTGCCATGGGCAAGGATGTCTCTCCCTAGACCATGTCACTCAAGGCTCTGCCCAACCTGGCCTTGAACACTGCCAGGGATGGAGCATTTACTACTTCTCTGGGCAACCTGTGCCAGTGCCTCACGACCCTCACAGTAAAGAACTTATTCCTTATATCTAACCTGAACTCTCCCTGTTTAAGTTTGAACCCATCACTCCCTAATGAAGAGTCCCTCCCCAGCATCCCTGTAGTCCCCTTCAGACACTGGAAGCTGCTCTGAGGTCTCCACACAGCTTCTCTTCTCCAGGCTGAACAGCCCCAGCTTTCTCTGCCTGTCTTCATACGGTCATGCACATTAACTTGGACATTTTCCAGTGATAAATGGTCACATATGTAAAATCAAAATGGAGCCTTCAACAGACTTTTCCCAATAGCACAGGAAAATAATGTCCCCACTACTTATTCCATTATCACAGACTAATTGGAAGACCTGGAAAAGTCCCTCTGTGTCATTAGCTGTCTATGAGATGAGAGAGCTGCAGCAGCTCCAATTCTTCACCACGATGGCTATCGCAGCACAGGAGAGGTCTGAAGTCCAGGCTGGAACTTTACCACTTCCAATGCACAAGAGCTGTGCAGTGGTGAAATATCCCCCAATGAAACCATTATGTTGAGAAACCCAAACACAGAGAGACCTCCCACTAACTCGGCAGATCCTTTTGAAAGTTGGCACTGTCAAAACAAACACAGTCGCCTGTAGCACCCTTCCACCGCTCCTGCTGACAGCGCTAGTGAGGAGGAGGAGGTGCTGAGTACTTTGTTATTATGAGGAGGAGGACAGTGTTGGGAAAGGTGTTGGGTTTGACACAGAAGTATCAAGAGCAGGAAAGCGAAAGTCAAGGAAATCAGCCTCGTGCCATCTCAAACTGCTCGTGCACTAAACCTACAAAACTCAATGACTCTGCTTTCACAGGAGGTTTCACATAAACCTGAGGGAGCGTACAGCACGAGTTGCACCAGATGGAGAGTCACGGGAAGTGGAGAGTGAGACAGGAGCAGTGTTGGTATCTATCAGCTACATCAAACGCAGAATTCACAAACAGTAATTAGGGCTGTTCACATCTAGCCCTGCCTTTTGCGTCTGCGGCAGCAGTGTGGAGGGAGAACCAGCACAGAGAGAACAGCACAGTGTTATAAATACATCTGCAGGTAGTAAAAGGATTGTTTATACTCTTATGGATTTGTGCCTTTTATCTGAGTGAAAAACTAGTAATACAACAGCCTGAATTTTAGGCTACAAGTTGTTTTTTCCCTGGTCCCACCTTTTCAAACCTGCTTAATCACAGCAGTTTGTCTCTGCCCTCCCTCCCAAAAACCAAAGCCCTCCCCAATTCGCATTGAAAACCTTCTCACAAAGAAAACTGAAGGGAAATAATTTTTGTGCAACTTATCCATCTTTCAAAGCAGCTTCTGGCAGGAGGGAGCTGAGAGTGATGAGTCCATAGAATAATAAATAATAACAATATTGAGCAGTTCTGCAGAGCAAATATACATTGAGAAACTTTTCCTCTTGAGTGCCTGACATTATTAATTTGTTCTCCAAATACACTAGTGAGGAGAGCCATCCCATTTTTACAGGCAGGGAAAGTGAGCACATAGATTACAATAATTGTTTAAGACACAGAAGGAGTCAGTTCCAGAAAGAGGGCAGAACAACTCACAGGAGATCACAGTCCATATCCATGGCAATATTTGGACAGAACCCTGCCACCACAATTGCTATCAGCAAGTGACACACGCCTGGGGGTTTCTGACACCCGTGAATAATATCTTCCTTGAACTGCCCTTCCCTGTGGTCCAGGAGGAGCATATCTTAGGCCTTAAGAAGCAGGAAAGGCTGAACAGAAGTTCCTGTAATTATTGATGACAGAAGTATTTCCAACCACTTCCCAGCTTCTGCTTAAAAGGGTTCAAATTCACGCTAATCTATTGCCTAAGTAATATGTGACATCCCAACAACCCATTTGGAGTTGCAGAGACACCCATCTGGGACATTCTTTCCAAGTACTCCTGTGTGGGAAAGCAGCAGTTGTGTTTGCAGCCCCATTACTGCACAGCAGAGATTTCAGATGAATTGAGGGGAGGGGGAGAAGACCTGAACTGACTTGCTGTATTCACATGAAATGGTTAGTGAATGACCTTGTGTCCAACCTTCTAACATCTAAGACAAAAGCATGGAAAAGCTGAACAAAGGGAAGCAGGAAAGCTCACTGAACAGGGTGTGTGGGGGGGTGGGTTGGGTTTTGTTTGTTTGCATAGAGATAGAAATCAAGGTTGATAAGCAGCTAGCTTAATTTTAAGCCTCTTCCTGTTTTATTGTACTCATAGTAGAGTCACCAAAGTAACAACAATTTCCAGGACCAGCACAACACCAAAAGCAGGTCAAACTCCTGCTTGCCATACTCACACTAATGAGCTCACAGAAATCAATGGATTTAGGGATTCCTGTATGGACAAACAGCACTTGCCCCAGGTTCCCCTGATAATGGCTTGGTATAGAAACCAACCTTCATCCCCTCTTTTCCTTACAGGATTTCTTATGAGCCAGATTATAATGCAAAAGGAACCCAGGCAGAGGGATGGCTCTTCTGTGTCACCTCCTGCTTGCTCTAGGCAATTGCTCGCACTGGCACACCAGTATGATACAGCACATGCTGATGCTGAGGCTGTTGCTTTTGCTTTTTAGAGCTATTGATTTCCTGCCCTTTCTTGTAAAGGATTCTGTGAACTGGAAGCAGTTAAAGGTTAACTGCAAAGATTTCATTGAAAAGAATATTTTAGAATTGTTTAAGATCCTAAATCATTAGTAGTTAAATGCCTATGCCTCAGAATTGCACTGAAATTTATGTCTTTAGGCAATGAAGTTCCAAGAGTTACCTGCCAATATGAGAGCCCCAGAATCTGCTCACTCTGCTGCAGCTCAGCACCCGCAGGCAGCCCCCAGCTCTACATCAGGTCCTGGCAGTTGTGCTGGTCACAGGGGATCCTCCACTTGGGATCTCACTAATAAGGAGAGGAAGAAGAAATGGGTTGGAGTGGTTGGCACAGCCTTAAAGTATTCAAAGTCTGGCATTTTGGTGAGAATGAGAAGTCAGAAGGAGACGTGGGAAGGAGGGGAAAACACGTCTGTACCACCAGCACTCCAATTCCTGGCAACTGTATGACCGAGTAAGAGCAGGGAGATGTGAGTCTAACCCTGTGGTAGAGAGACAACATCTCCACTAGTCAACATCAACAACTCCTGGTGGGGTGCCTGGGGGAAAGCTGAACAGAGAAGGAAGAAGAAACATTAAAGGGACAATATGCACTGAACATTCCTGCCAGAGGGTAAGAGAAGTGGATTGCTGCCCAAAACACAGCGCTCACATATGTGTGCGTGCATGGAGGGGGAGTTTACATACATCCTGCTTACAAGCTGTAACATTATAAACTGACATTTCTGTTACTGTGGTTGCATTTCCCCATTTATTCTCCTTTTGCTCTCATTTTCTTTGCTTTATGCACAAACTTTGGCCTCAGAGAAGAGGAAAGTTTGTTGCCTGAGAGCACCAAGGGGAGTCCTTCCGCTCACCTGGGGATCTGTGCAAGTATGTGTGTTAATTTGAGGAGGAACCTCCTGACATCCAAAGCCAGCATCCATTGCTGCTGACAGCACCTGGCAGAAGGGCTACATCCTGCGCATCCTTTGGCAGTTGTTCTGTGAAGCAGCTACAGCAGAGCTACAGTACAGATGGTCCTTCATTTGGGGATGTTTGGATCCAGACCTTTCATTTGGGTCTGTCTGAAGGGAAATTGCCTTCAAGATATGCAAATATTGTGGTTTTAAAGCTATACAGACATTGCTCCACTAATTTCCCTTCTCTCCTCCGGTGCCAGTTCCACCTCTCATCCAGGCAATGCAAAGGCTTCCCCTATGTAGCCAAAAGATTCTCTCCTTCTTTCAGCTTACACCACCACACAAACTCCAGTGTTAAGGACACAGCCAAGGGGATAGGCTATAGTGGAAAAGCACCCCAGAAGTCTCAGGGGGCTAAAGGTCCCTTGGGGACACTGAAATGAACTGCTACTCTATGCTGGGGCTTAACCAGCTCTGTGCTGATGGATTTGATGAGGAGCAGCAATGAGGGGCAAGATGTGATATTTAAAACATACCCAGTAGGTTCTATCCCCAACAAAGGATGCAGCCACAATAGGTTCATTCAGTCTTAGTCATTAGAGTATTTTCAGCATTAGTTTTTAAAGATCTGTTCTACCTCCTGAAGAATTGCTTCTCAATGCAAAAGCAGGCTGATGAATACATCTCCCCTTTCCCTGCTGAATACAACTTTGAAAAACATAATGCTTCTCATCTTATTTCCTCTCCAAGTCAAAATAAGCCAACCAAATCCTGCGGTATACCTATCAATACAAACAAAAGATGCAGAGGTGGGGTATTTTGTAGCAGAAATAAACACAGTTTAAGGAATGATTTTCCTTTCGTGACAGCTTAAGGTCCTTCAAACTTGACAGAATTGATTACTGAATCAAAGCAAAGGAAGGCAGGGAATGGAGTTTTCTTGCATACACCTGTAATGTTATATACTCTTGTGTGCTACAGGGAAAGAAGGGAAATGCTTGAGCTGTCGGGAAGGAAAACCCAGCAAGGAAAAAGAAGAAGGGATATCTTGGGATTAGCTTTAGTGTAACATCCTACAGTATGTTTGCTTTGCTGTTCTTCTCCATCTCGTATTTCTTCCTGGGATCAGTCCCCAGCCCTGCAGACCCTCCCAGGAGTCCAATGCCCCCTCTGTGTATTGCACGAGTGGCACTGAGACTACGGCAGCTTCAAAACATAAAAGGGAAAGAAAGAGTCTCCCTCAACGCCATCATCATTTTTAAAGAAGGCAATTGATGTCGCCTGAAGCAGCAGCTATGAAGCCCAATTATACCACATTTCATTCAAGTGTCAAAAATTGGAATAATAATAACCAACAACGAGAAGCGTATATAGGAAATGATGCTGCCATCTTCTTTTGTTTGGGCCACGTGTTTCCATAAATTCATGCTTCGAGCAGACCCAGTGCCACATTCCTTCAAGGACTTTCTTGTTCGCTATTGTTTTCAGTTCCTAACAATTGGCTTCCCCGAGTACTTGCCTCGTGTTGACAGTCGCTCACAGAGCCTCCATATGCTCTCCCTACTTGGGTAGTCAATCATTTGTGAATTAGCTCCCCAACCAAATAGCTACAAGAGCCTGGGAGTGTTTATCCATTGCTGGTGTTTTGAGTGAGTGGATTGCTTGCAAAAGGTGTCAGATTAAACATGCACAAATGAATTTATTCACACAATAAGGGTTGCATAGGCAGAAACAGAGAGACAAGCACTGGCCTGAGTTCACACTGGGTTTCTGTTGGGGATTTTTTTCCCCTTTGTTTTGTTGTGGTTTAAACCATGCTTCAAGTAAGAAGTCCCTGGACTCAGGAAGGCTTCAGCCACCTGCTTCCCTAAAATGGGGTATTTGGAAAGAGGCTGGAATCTTGGCTGGAAGCAAGAAAGCAGCTCCAGGGGCTGCACCAGTGTGGAGGACAGAAAGGTTAAAGCAATCAAAGACATCCTGATGGCACGTTTGTCTCATCTTAGATCATGGAGGTGCCTACTGCAGCCTGCAAAACACATTCCTCTTTGCATCAACAATATTCCTGCATTCCCAGCTGCACGGATGGAGCCTTCACAACCCCTTGACAAAGAACACAAGCAGCATTTGCGCATGATGCTATGTATGATCTCAGACAAAAGCAGTCCTTCTTTTAAGATCTGTCTCAAAACACCGACACAATACTTTCCTTAGCCGTCATTTGGGGGGAATTGAAAGGTATTTTAATACTGGCCAACATAGCCTAAATCAAGCAAGGCCAACCTGCAGAAGAGCCAAGCTTACAGCAGCAGAGTTGTTCCAAATCAGGATTTTCACTTGCCCATCACAGACACTGCCAAATCAGACCTGGACACAGGGTTTAAATACAGAACTGTGGTGAACTTGCCTCCTCTTATAAGAAAAGGGCAAAAAAGTGAGGCAACAAAGCTGTGTTTGGTGATCTCACTTTACAGCCCAGGTTTATGCTAAAAGATGACTAACAAACATATCCACAGGGGTTCCATAGTTGTCACCTTTACCTGACTTTAGAAATTACCAGTAATCTATTTATAAGCAACAAAAAATATACACATTTTAACTGCCAGTTCAAAGCAAATGTCAGTGGTGATGAGAGAATCGAGCTGATTTCTTTTCTTCTCATGAATCATTGTCACAATAAAGAGGCTGCGTGACAACTCTGCCCTTAGCAATCATTGAAAAACCCAGCTCCTTTGAAATCATGAGTTGCCTGGTCCTTAGACTGATAGTACTCAGTGGTGATGATGACAACGATGCATAGGGAGAAAAGTAACTTAGCTGCTTGTCATAGTTCTTCCTTCAGCTGACTTCCAGCAGCATTTACTATTCTGGATTAATAGAAATTAAAATATTAAAGACTTACTCATTAAGGTGTGCAGATATGATTCACAGGGAACTAGTAAGAAAATGCTATTTTTAAGTGGAGATCTCACAGTGAAGAATACTTCAAGATAGAGCTTCCTGAAAGAAATATAAAGTACTTGTTTATCCAGTGTCGGTTGGAATAACAAAACCCTGTTTTATTGGTAATAGTACATCAGCACCTATTAGGCCAATGGCAATTTTCCTTAAGTTTTCCCCTTCTTCTGAATTCATGAACAAAATTTAAAGCACTCCAAGCAAATGTGCAGTGCCAGTGCCAGTAATGTAAAGACTCAAAGTGGAACTACCTGGATTGTACATTAAATAAAAGGCAGGGAATGAGCGCTGAGTGAATTTTTATATGTTCACATTACAACAAACTAGTCCAAGATTCTGACCCCTGGCACTGGAGAAATCTTCCCAGTTTTGATATTTTCAATAAAATAATTCCCAAGAGGGCTGGAAAAAACACTCTCTCTCTCTCCTTCTCTCTTTCTTCCAATAAAATGAGCCCCCATCTGTATTATGAAAAAGAAGACTAATAATTTGATAGTGTTCTGAAGTAGCTTTTATAAAGCTTTTGCTTGGGATTTAATATTGCTCAGGAAGTCCATCAGATTTGCACGGCTTTGCTGGAGACAGAAATGTGCAGCACTGAATGTCAGCTCCTGGCTCGTGCAGTCAACAGCTAATACATCAGCAAAGGTAACGCTGAAGGTGATGTGCTCAGATCTTCAACAGCCGACCCAGGCTGCAGTGGAAGGAATCAGAGAGAAGCTGATTTCAATAGTGTGCTCCGGGTGGTTCCCAGCTGTAAGTGGCCTGCTGAGTATGAAATGTGTTCCCTACACTGAAATGACTCCAGAACATAGAATCATAGAATGGTTTGGGTTAGAAAGGACCTTAAATTCATCCAGTTCCAACCCCCTGCCATGGCACGGATGCCTCACACTAGACCATGTCACCCAAGGCTCTGTCCAGCCTGGCCTTGAACACTGCCAGGGATGGAGCATTCACCACTTCTTTGG